>JAIGNY010003638.1:12500-30000 GCA_020152595.1 Chiridota heheva | reverse complement strand
GGTCATGAGGGTGCAGTCTTAAGAAGTGGGGCAGTGGGGAGCAGAAAGAATGGTGGTCCATAAACAGATGAAAGGATTTCACATTCCCCGCCGCATGCTTTTTCTTTCGACTGGGATTTATTAACATAAGATTAAAGGAAAATGTAGTAAACTCAGTGTCAATCTCAGTAGTATTTGGCAACATTTCCAAATAATTGATGAAAATTGACCATATTTCCCAAATAAGAAGGAAATTTCCCGAAAATCGCCTAAAAATGAAGAAAATTGCACGTAAATGAAAGTAGTTTTCTAAAAATTGAATGATATTTCCTGGAAGAAATGTGATTGAAATACGCTATTGAATCATACCTTAGCAACTTACTTCGGTACAGAAAAGTGCCCCCCCCCCCCCCACACACACACACACTAGCATCCCTAGAAATCTTATTTTTAAATTTAGTTTTCCGAATTGCGGAAATGAACCAACAAAATGCTGAAATTTTGCGGTCAATAATCGTAGAATGGTAGATTATCATTTTGAAATGTTTAAATAAGGGAAACCATTGAATCAGAAAATAATTGATTTTGTCCCCTGGAAAAGGGTATAGCGATGAAATGAAAAAATATGTGTTTCATGGGAAGGCAGGGTTGAGTATGGAGCATGAGGCATATGCAGATGGGTGGGCATACAATTAAATAAATCTAGACTAAGTTTTTAATATTCTTATCTGGTGAGGCCAGAAGGCCAGAAAATGACGTTACAATTGTATTCATTTGAAAGCTTGCCAAATGAAGACTTAGGTTGTGGCTAAAAAATCCTGTTTATTGCCCCCCACCCTGATCTTCTTCCGCCCCATTAGTTTATATCTAAATAAATGCAATTTTGCTACTGTTAAATGAAAGCTGAGATTTTCGGATCGGGGCCAAATATATAGATTAATCAAATTTCCGCCTTTTGCCAACCGCCCCTCCGCCTCATCATTTAAATAGAAATAATTGCAATTTTACATAGTCCAGTACTTAGGCCTATCTTGAATTTCTTTATACTTATTTTTTGCTGCACGTGGGGCGAAATGATACTCCCCCTCCCCCCATAGTTTTTCATCTGGGGTGATCACCACTTTGCCCCCGCTATCTGCGCCTGTGACGTCAGCTCTCTAGGTAGTAGCCCTAATGGTGTCACACCACGTCAGCAAATTGAACACAATAGTTTAAGGACTAACTTCATACCCGCAAGCTACGATAGAATAAAACAGCTGTAACGTTCATGACGTCATCATCGTTCGGTTTTATCCACATGAGCAGAGTCGTCCGAGCAAACGAGCCCCTTTTTTGTTGAGAATGTACCCTTTTGAAATCTAAAAAAATCATAGGCGCCCAGAATTTCAAAATTGTTTGCCCTTTTTTGCGAAAAACGAACCCATTTTCCTGTCTATGGGCTTGCTGAATGTGCAATCTATGAGAAAACAAAAGCTATTTATTGGCAGCACATAAAAAAAAAAAAAATGTGGAGTATTATTCGAGTATTCGTGGATGACATCATAATAGCGTCATACTGAAAAAGCAAAGCATTCATATCTGGCAACCTAGTTTTCTCCGCTTATAACTTTGTTTAAAAATCCTTGCTATCGGTGTGCCGGCCAGGCCAATTTTTTATTTATTTTACTATTGGAGCAACTTTGAAATGGGGCCCCAGGGCAAACTTGCGATATATACCCAGCCCCTTGCCATAAACTGACGTGCTCTTGTCCACCGGGTCTTCTTTGCAACGGTTTAAAAATGTTATGCACAGCCTAACAAAATTCAAACAGAGGCACTTTTAATTTGTCCGGGGAAAAAAATTAAGGAGGCCCTTACCGCTGACTAACTAAAGAGTGGAATCTTGAGTGTGAATTTGGATCATGCAGACTTGATTTAGAATCTTATCAAATATAATTATACTGATATACTGAGTTCAATCAATTTTATGCAACTAAAAAAACCTTCTAAACCATTCTAAGGACCCCCCTTATCTGCTTTTTTACATTGTTTGGGATATCAAATATTCCGAATCATGATCACTACAATTGATTAATCGTAATGTCAATATTTCCAAATTTGAGACCAAATCAATAAATTTCAGAATTCTTATAGAACTTTGTATGAAATTTTCCTATTTTCCCGAATTTTGGTTCTTAATATCTTGACCTAAAATTCACAAATTATGCAAATTGTTGTGGCTGCAAAGTTAAGAAAAAGAAATAAAAAATAATAAAGAGTACTTTTATGACTGATAAAGGCTTAGACATTTTCAGTTGAAGTTAGAGGGGATGGGAAGAGGAATGGAGATAGGTCATCAACTCGATTGGCAGAACAAATCTGGCAGGGTTTTGAATACAGGCATACTTTTACGTATATAGCATTTAAAAAATAGCACAATGGGGTACTATGTATAACGTTGCATAGGAACGACACAGAAATCGTAAATTATTGTTTCTTTCTTATGATTGCTGACAAACTTGGTCATTAAACTCTTAAAAATTGCAAGATTATTTCCTTTGAAATATTTTCCCTGCACAGAATGCCTTAGAAATTTTCTTGTTTCTGACTGACAAACGAAAACTTGGGTCGACATTCCAGTCGTTTTTTAGTACAAAACTTGGCTAAATCTCATTATTTGCATTTTATCAAAGAGCTTGCTCTTTGCATTTTATCATCAACAAATAATTTGAAATCAGATAGTAACAATATATATCGACTATTATTTCTTCTTTATCAGTTTGATTAGTCGGCAATGTCAATGAAATGACAAAGCATGCAACCAAACAACTGTTAAAAAGAGTTAGTCAATCAGTCTTCAAAATAAGATCAAATTTTTCTGCTTCTTGTTCCTACTGAGGACATTTTTGGAACTTTTGCAAGGAATAGATTTTAAAGGAACTTTCTACGGAATTATAAAATATGAGTTTCATGTCCAGATGTGAGAGTCCTCCTGGGAGAGAAACAAAAATCAACAGACCTCCTGGGAGAGAAACAAAAATCAACAGAATGTGATGTTTTCCCTATGCATCATAATACGATAAGTGATTGCAATTGGTAGTGTCGATTGGAGATGGGGCCAACATTATAGCATGAATAGAAATTATGGTCCAAAAAAAATAAAAAAATGCACAGATATGGCAAACACAGTTTAATAGGAGTTTCAGCAAAAGTATCTTGAAGAATGTAGGTTTTAGTTTAAGGTGATTAAAGTAAAGAGAGGAGTATAAGCATATATTCATTCACATAAAATAATTGATGGAGTAACCCGAGGTAGGGCGCATACTTTGGTAGTGTGAGATTTGTTCGTGTCCCTCCCCCTTGGAATCATTGACCACCCACTGGCATCCAGGTATAACATATCATAATTTTGTTGTTGTATGAATTCATTATCGCTAAACTTTTTGAGTCGGACTTTTTTTTTTAGGATGATTATGCAACAGCTACTAGTCCACAACAGTTTTCAGGGATAATGATAAATTACAAACACAAAGAGGGAAGGTGGAATCACTTTCATGTACCATAAGTATACCCTGATGTATTCTACCACACATTCTGCTGGATAATAATTACACATTTCAAGCCATAGTGCCCACTTACTGACCCACATGCCTCACCATTTATGCATATAAATGACCTGATTTACACAACCAATTTAGTTATTATACAAGTCTCTGTTCTAAAATTAACTGATTTTCTAGCTCTGAGATGCAGCTCTCTCTTTCTCACCAAGATGTATGTCCATTCGTAATGAACTTTATTCTGATTAGTCATAGAATGAAACAGAGCATGTCCCTAGATTTAAAAGCGAGCAAAACTCAAAAGTTATGATACCAAGCAAAATTGACAGTGTGCTTGCTCTGCAACATTCAAAAACAAATCACTGAAGGTACATAAAATTCAAGGACATTTAAGTACATTAACATAAACAAAGTTTCGTAGCAAGTAGTGCAGTGGTTGATTAATCAGCTTCATTTTGTCTGAATTCCAGGATGAGCTTACTTATTATAGTGAAGGTGGAAGTTAAATGAAGTAAACAAGTTCAGATACCTTGATGCAACAGTAAGCTTACAAGGTGGAGGCGACGAAGATATCCAAAACAGAATCTCTAAAGAAAGAGTATCATTTATGAAGTTAAATAAGATATGGAACTCAAGCACATTCTCAATATATACAATAATACACACATAGATATATCTGAATTACAAAACTCAAAAAATGATTAACTTTACATCCCATGTTTTACACACATTTTGAATATAGTAACACAAGGAAATGAGTAAAATTTAGTTAGTAATTAAAATCTCTTGAATAATGTTACTCACATCTGTGTATATGATGGTCCATCCCATATTTAACCCATCTAAATGTACTCACTGTGTAACTATTTATGAAAACCAACAAACACATATTAGAAATAGAGAAATGAAAGCATAGAAAACGCAAAACTAAAGCTTCTTTTGTTATTGAACTTTAACAACTTGCATTTACTGAAAAACAAACTTGCTTGAGAAAATTTAAAGTAACAAAATCATACAAGAATTATACAAGATACATATAATCATACTTTCAGTGATGAGAATGTGTGTGCATGTATGTTTTTTTTGCAGGGGTGGGCCAGGGGGGGGGGGAGGATTGGTTGCCCTACAGACCTGTTTCTAAGAACAAAATGCATTATCTCAGAAAATATACAGTTTTTAAAACAAATAAATATTAGCAAGAAAATTAGAGCCTTTAAAAAAAGCTGCCAGTTCCAGTTTTCAAATTAAACATTGATGAAAAAAATGAAACTAAAATTTGAAAGTGTTGCCTATAGCAATGGAACCAAAAACAATACTTAATCTAACTTGGCAATTATAGACACCTGCATTTGTCCTGTCAGCTTGTAGGCTTGACAGTTTGAATCTTTAAGAGCGCATTTAAAAAATTGTGAAAGACATCTTTTGATCCCTTTGGATGTTCCATGTCAAAAATCAAGAACACATGCACCACAGAGAAAACTTAACCTAACTTAGCAATACTAGACACACTAGTCTTATAGGCTTGACACTTGACAGTTTTAATTTTTAAGAGTGCCGTTTCAAAACAGTTGAAGATATCTTTAGATCCGTGTGGAGATTTCTAACTGGTCATGAAATTTAATCATTTCATTTATCTTTATGTTCTTCTTTTAAAATAAATTATCAATAACAAAAGAAAAAACAATTTTATTTTTACGAAAACTGTTTCAGAACAGTTGAAGACAATCTTTAGATCCCTTTAAAAATTTCCGACCATTAATTTAACCATTTTATGTACCTTTATGTTCTCCTTTCAAAATAACTTCTCATTAACGAAAGAAAAAATAAGGCAAACCAAAAACAAAACTTAATGTAACTTGGCAATAATAGACACCACTGGTCTTACAGGCTATGTTTTAATTTCTAGGAACACGTACTGTTTCAGAACAGTCGAAGACATCGTTAATTCCTTTTAGATGTTCCATGTCGAAAATCAATGGAACCAAAACCAAAACTTTACCAAAACCTGACAATAATAGACACCACTTGTCTTGTAGGTTATGTTTTAACTTGTACCTATATGTTCTCCTTTTAAAATAACTTTTCATTAATGAAAAAAAAAGAAGGCAAACCAAAAACAAAACTTAACGTAATTTGGCAATAATATGCATCACTTTTCTTGTAGGCTATGTATTAATTTTTAGGAGCATTGTTTTAGAACACTTGAAGACCTCGTTAACTCCTTTTGGATGTTTCATGTCAAAAATCAATGGAACCAAAAACACACTTTAACCTAGCTTGGCCATAATTGATGACACTTGTCTGTAGGCTTGACAGTTTTAATTCTTAAGAGTGCAGTTTCAAAAAAGTTAAAGACATTTTTAGATCCCTTTGGATGTTCCATGTCAAAAATGCAGAATGCTCAATCAGGTACTGCACACCCTTAGCTAAGGAATGAGTTGGTGGGGGAAAAAATCCCCTCAACACGCACTACGTACTGCTTCACTTCAAGTATGCTTTGACTTGAAACGTTGTCAAACAGATGGTAAGGTGTTGATTCTGAAGGAAAAGAAACAAAATGAACATGCAATCAAAATCACTGGTCCTGAGGAAAAACCAGAAAACGAAAATGTTTTGTGGTTCCGATGCAACCTTTCATTGATTTTCCAAGTGTTATGCTAACAAGCATTGCAAATCATGAAATATGCTAAATAACATATATTCATAAGCCATGCCCACCATGCACATCAATAAAATAGAACCTGTTGATAACAGTACAAGTCTGATGCAAAACATGCATACAGTTGCACATCTATTACTGTTTAACACTTTAAGGATTTCACATAAAGTCTCACTGACATTGCATCTCTACCAAACCGATTGGTTATACGGACCATAACTCATCTGTGTACCACATATGACATGTGTGCAATGTGCTTACAACTTTTTGGGGGCATTTTCACATGAAGGCATGCCTGTAACTGACAGAACTTAGCAGTTGACACATAAGCATGTATATAATTGACAAATAACGTGTAAGTATGATGCAAACAGACATATGGTTGCTATAAATGTATCACTTTTTCAAGATTGTTTCATATTATATAAGTTTCCCCCGCACTTGGCAATATGCATGAAATCACCACCAAAAACGATAGAGCACATTAACAGAAAGTGGGTTATCTGTGTACCACATACATGTATGACCTGTATCCAGTGTATTATCCTTGTGTTAATGTGTAGTAAGCTCTTTTCAGCAAAACCATATTTATCCCCGCTCCACTATGTACATGACTTGTATATTTATGACATTCAACAATTTCATACCATGAATATGTATCCACTAACAACATAAATATACCAAATATAAATCAAAACAGACATGTAGTTGTTGAAATATGAGCATTTAAAGACTTTTTCATCAAGACCCGCCCACTCTTTGAAATGCATGACATCATCACCAAAAACAACAGGGTACATTTATAGACCATGGGCTGTCTGCGTACCACATATGACATTAATCTATTTTATTGTTCTTGTGATATCGTGTTTACAGGCTCGTATGAGTAAAATCATATTAAGCCCCTCCCATCATGCATATTAATCAAATTCAATGTGTTTATACCATGAACATGTACACACTAGCCAACAACATTAATATACCAAATATGAAACAGAACGGGCAAGCGGCTGTTGAAATATGAGTAAGTTTTACATTAAGCCCCGCCATATATATATATATATATATATATATATATATATATATATATATATATATATATATATATATATATATATATATATATATATATATATATATATATATATATATATATATATATATATATATATATATATATATATATATATATATATATATATATATATATATATATATATATATATATATATATATATATATATATATATATATATATATATATATATATATATATATATATATATATATATATATATATATATATATATATATATATATATATATATATATATATATATATATATACACACACATATATATATTATATATATATATATATATATATATATATATATATATATATATATATATATATATATATATATATATATATATATATATATATATATATATATATATATATATATATATATACCATATATATACATATATAACACAATGTGTCGTTCTTGAGATTTCATGTTTACGGGCTATATCACATTCAGCCCTGCCCACTATGCATATTAATGATACAAAATGTTTATACCTTAAACATATGGACACTAGCTAACAAAATTACTATGCCAAATATGAAACAGACTTGCTGTTGTTGAAATATGAGCATTTTAAGATTTGTACATTTATCTTCGCCCACTCATTACGTGACATCATCAACAAAAACAACAGGACACATCTACGGACGATAGGCAGTCAGTGTACCACATATGGCAAGAATCCACTGGTATCGTTCGTGAGATAGATGTTTACAAGCTAGGTGTATAACACACACACACCCACAAAAACAAACACATGCATGACAGGCGGACCGGATAGATCACTAATGCTGATAGCATCGTGACCAACGAGTATTGTAGTTGAATAGGAATCTAGTCTAAATGGAATAGAAATTTCTGACCATTTAATTCAACCATTTTTATGTATCTTTAAGTCTCCTTTTAAAATAACTTTTCATTAATGAAAAATAAAATCAGGCACATTAATTGGATTTTCTAAATGAACCTAGTGGTATAAAATGTGGTACGCTTATTTAGTATGTCCATTTATCAGAAGATGAACATGAATGATAAAAGAAGAACAAAGATACACATACACAATGTTGAAGCTTAAATATATGTTTCTAAATATCTATCTACATGTAATTGATTTTCACAGGAAAATGTTTTTCAAAAATGTGGCATCACACTATTTACTTGCTACACACCTCAGCACACTGGTGAAAGCTTTGAACTGTGAGGTGAATTAAATGAAAGAATTTTTTACCAAATAAGTTTTTTTTAAGGTGCTCTCGTCTGAAAGGAGAGGGCGTTAGTTTTTGCTAATTTCATAGATATATTTTATATCTGTGGCTAATTTATGTAGATTTGAACCAATAGAAGTCACATCACACGGTTTGCTTTTTACAGAAATTTTCACAAATTGCGTGCAAGCGAACAATTTTTAAAAAGTCAATGGGGAAACGTATATAAATTTTTAATAATTGGGTCGGGATTTAGTAATGTTCATGATATTCCGTTTGTTTGTTTGTTTGATGAGGGCTTAACGGCACCACGACAACGAGGGTCAAATTATGTCTGAGAGGTCAGATCATTTTAGAGGTAGGAATGAAAGGAAACAGGGGGAGAATGAGAGAAATTTAAGAACAAAAAGAAAGCTGTGATCGAGAGAGGAGGTGCATGGGTGAAACAAAAACAAAATAGAGAGGGGTGGAAGAGGATAATTGAATATGGTTGTAGAGCTGTAGAGGGAAGCATCATGAAGGAAGGAGATACATTTATCCGGAGGATTTTTCTGGAAGAACTCAACAATTGAATTGTGGGGAGCGAGAGAAGCTCTGGGAAGGTTGTACAGGGGGCAAGCAAGGATAAGGTGATGGATTGTGAGGGTACAGTGGCAATTGTTGCAGAGGGGTTGGGGGCGCCAATAAGGAGGTGGGAGTGAATAAGGTGGGTGTGACCAATTCTAAGACGGGTAATATGAACGTTGTTGATACGAGAGAGGTTTTTAATGGTGGATTTTATCGGAATGGTGGGATGGATGATAGGAGTTTGTTATCGAGTTAAGAGTTCCATGAGGTTTGCCAGCGATCATGAACAAGGGAAGCGATAAGCGGCTTGATGTCAGAGAGGGTTTTGGGAAAAGGGCAAAGGTATTTAATATAGTGTGAGACTCACACTAAATACGCACTCACTTTTTGGCCGAGAGCTCCTTTAATTGTCTTCTGTCATATATCTGCTTATGAAAATTGACAAAAATATTCCTCTCAGAAATTTTATTGGGTGATATAGGGCACTCAGTGCAAGTATGATAATCACAGATGAAAGTTTGGCTAGTACCATTGTTTATGCCCCGTTTCTAAGACACAATTATATACGATAGAATGACTCTCTTGGGAGGAATGTCAGTCCATCGCAAGTTAGCTCCTCATTAATGCTCTCTTTCAGCAGTCCTAGTGGAGTTGCGCTAAAAGGTATAAAATGCAATGTCCAAAAACACAAGACAGAAGATTTGGCTGGGATTAAAACCCCAAACTTCTTACTTGCAATTTCTTCAAACCACTAAGCCACCATTGTGTGCCTTAGCGAAAACATAATTTAATGACTACATTCTTAACAAAAAAATATTACCCACGTCACTTTGTTCTTCTGAAAATCCCATTACAACTGTACGATCCGTCTTGAACAATTGAGGAACCAACAAAAAGGTTATTTCCTCCACCTGTGTAGAAGATATTTGAGAAAATTGAATTATAAAGCAATACCTGAATTATATTACATGCAAAATACTGCAGGTTTTTGAACTGTTTGCTTGGTGGGGCTTAATGGAAACAGGCCACATCAAATATGCCAAATCTAGGTGAACAAATAACTGCAATTAAAAAACAAGAAAGAGACAACAGTTGATAAAAGGAAGAAAAAAAGACTGCAGTGGGAGAATTAATTTGAAAAGTAGTCCAATCAACTTGAGCTAGCTAACCCCATACGAACCATTATGCTCATAGTCGCTGCTTATCCCATTTTAATGGCGCAAGCGAATGAGCGTACATGACTCCCCCTGGACCGTGACGGAAAGCCAGTGCATCGCAGATTAAATCCCTAACAGTGCTGGTACTCATTTTACAGTAGAGTGGACTGAAGTAAAGTAAAAAGTCTTGTTCAAAGACACAATGCAGTGCTCTCGATGGGAATCAAACCCGGTAACTTTCAAATACGAGCATGACCCCTTAATCACTGAGCCACTGCACTTCACACTAATCAACTAGAAAACGCTGCAATTAACAAAAAGATCAATGATTGATGTTAAAAGAAGAGCTGGCTTGAATACCGTCTCCGTGGCAACAAAATAAGGAATAATTGAGGACTACATTCACATAGAGAAAGACATTACAACCTTAACAAGATGGGTTAGCAGAACCAGTGAAGACAGTGTGCCGGATATGTTAATGGGTAAAACATTATCCTCTCTTAAAGTTGAGCTACATGTATGAAGAAGTCAACATCAGGATTAACAAATAAACTTTACTACAGGTATTGAGGTCCCACCGGCAATGGGATGACTTGGGCCGTTTAGAAAATAAGTTTGGAGGGAACCCCCACTAAACGATTGGTCATAAAGAAATCCACTTAGTTTCATTGCTATATGCACTGGGTTTAATATACATGAACCACTTGGATGCGAAACTTGCAGAAATGCATTGTATGGTGCCCGTGTTCAAAAGGGCAAAGTGGTTCAGTCTAGTTGTTAGCTGTGAATAAATATCTTATATTCAGTAAGATAAGATATAATTAGTTCATGTCCAGATTTTTCGAAAATATTTTTTATCTTCGACTTTCTGTTCTGAAGGCTGGCTTTTACACATGTGGCTGAGCTGTTGAGCAAGAGCAGAAGTCTCCTTATTCGTGAAAGGAAAATTTATAATTCCTTTGGCAAAAGCTTTTAAATTTACTGAAAGTGATGAAAGGTCCATTTTAGTTATTATTTGAAACTCTTGACATATCTGAAAAAGGAAATCATTTTTTCAAAGAGATGCATTTGTCCGTCTTAAAAATGTAATCTCACTGATAAATTCTGCAAAGACTGGGTTAGTATACCTATTAGTATGTCTATTGTTTAAAGGTTTATGTACAGGTAGTATGAATATGAATAAAATGTATCTATATGATCTAATATAGCAGTCATCAAATGTGTAATTTCACAAAACATGAAGGTGGTTCAGTTGGCAGCACAAGGCATTTTAAATAGTAGAAATATGATATGTTATTTGCATACCTGCATAGCATAAAAAATGAACGGGTACTTTTCTTTTGCATCTTTAACAAGCATGTTGTGCAGAATCTCAGTTCGTCTTTGATGGTTTGTGACTTCCATCAGAGCTTTAAATTTTGCATTATCTGGGCTTTTCTTGTTACTTTCATACTGCATCTATCTGTGAAGCAATGTGCATTGACTTGTAAAAAATACATCCTATATATAGGAGTGGAGCACGTATTTTGAGTGTGGAAGCAAAATTTGACTTTTTGGCTACAAAATTTTGAAAAGAGAAGAATAAAACAGGTTCACTTATACACTATGAAACACCTCCTGCTAACAAAGGTGATAAGCCAAAAAGAAAGGTGGTCTTTACAATTTTTGACAAAATGTCCTGTAGCTCAAAACACCTTTTACATCAGCACATTGAGTTTTCAAATTTACCGACCAAGCTTAGGGATTTAACAACCAAACTCATTTATGTTCTTATAATTACCAGAAAGTGTGGTGATTTCACCTCACCTTTTGCTTATGAAATTGTGGGCAAAAAATGGAAATCACTGGAAAGATCTGTTAGGCAAAGAGATACAAAAAGTATCAATATTAAAAAAATTTTCCTTAGCATTTTAGGCAAGTGAAATAAGTTCCTTATTTCTCAGATACAAATTTGCATTATAATTCACAGTGATCTAATTACACTTACTTGATATGCATTGAAATTGTTACTTTATCTTCTCCTGGCACATTTTCATCATCAATTACCAGTCTTCCACATGGTGTTTTTATACTTTTTGCTCTCTTTTTCTTAGGACCCTCCGAAGGAATCATACGTTTCCTTTCATTGCGGAATTTATAAGATAGTTTCATTTTCCAGTAGTCCTGAAAAGTACAATCAAAATAGATAATTTAAGAAGAGATCACAGTTAAATTTAACTTGATGACAACTCTTACTTAAACTAGCAGCATAAATGTAAACATAGATGTAGATCCTGGAGGAATGGGGGTGTATATACCCCCTACTATTTGAAGAGTGCGATGGTCTGTACAACTATCCTCCAACTGTTTGGACTAGTAATATGGACTTTTCATATTACCTTTGATATTTATGTGAAAGGTGTTCAATTTCGAGTATATTTTGGCCTGATGAATAAAGACTCATCAGATTCTGGTGGCGATTAGCAAGGGTCTTTGCAAGATTCTTCCTATTTTTGGTCTTTCTGGCAAGATCTTTAAAATAGATATGCTTTGCTTCAAACCACATGGATTGAGCATTTCACCTATGGACCAAACTCTGTCATTTGTTTACGGTAATGTAGCAAATAATGCATCTTGGAAGTATTTCCAACTTGTGGGAATAAGGACAAGAACAAATTCAGAAAATCAACAATCAAACCGTCCAGATAAGCAATCAATTCAAGCCTTTGTTTCTGGACACAAATAATGCTCAGAATGTCATTTAACTGAGGAACCAACTCCCAAAAATCATCACCAAGTAGAACCATACTACCAAACAGCATCAATGGAGCTAATCGACAGAAACACTACATATGAGATGCTGTTTGCTTAACAACAACCTTTGATGAAGACCATGACAGAACTGCTGGTTTTGATAATTTATCTGATCCTGTGTATTCAAATGTTCTAAGTTTGTTGTTCATGTTTTGTAAACTTAGGATATTCCTTTGCACAAGTGATGTGAGTACCTTTCCCCACACCGATAGGCAAACCCCTTCCAATAAGTCATGCAATGGATCTTGAGGAAGTTTATTGAGTTTATGAAAGTGTACCAAATCATTTAAAGGAGAATTCCCCTGACCATACATGTACTTGATAAGGTTGGGAGTTTTGTACCATTTTCAGCTGGTAATTGTGACCCTCCACTGTTCTCAATTGGGAGCCTACAACCAGATTTGGCTGTTTCAAGTCTTTGTATGTACACATACAGCTTCTACAAATTCTTGTAGCAGTAGACCTTCAGGAAAATCGCGAATACCATGACTGCCCAGGTTATCAGCTGCAATAAATTAAACTAAACCCTTCATATGGTGAGCTTGCCCCTGTGACTCAAAAACAATTCCAATTGTTTATAGTATCTTTAGATCCTTAATAAGAGGTTCTGCAATGCTTGAAAAATTAAACTCTTTTAAAAATTTGGTTTTACATAACTAAACTAGATGTATCAAATGTAACTTACTTCTTTGTTTGGCAGGAATGTTGCCTATGACAAAATACATGGCATTCATCTCGTGTTTTTTTTTAAATGTGCCTATTGGATTGCACACTTTAAAATCATCATTAAATAGTTGAATTGAAGTTCTGTATTTGTCTGAAAAATTTGATTATTCTGAAAGTGTTTCCCATTACAATAATTCTGTAAAATACCCTCCTGACAATGGCGATGGGTATCTAAAATTGCTGTTAAAACATCATTATGCTTCAGTAAACATTTAAAACTCTCTAGGATGGGAACATACATGAAAGTTGCATTTTCAGAATTGCCAATAATAAATCATATTGGTGCCACATAGTAAGAATTATTCTCTACAAAACGATTGTGATTTGTTTCACTACAAAAGTGTTTCAGAAAAGAGAGAACTTTGTTTTGATTAAAAATGCTTTCCAGGCCAGCAATTTAAGTCATATTTATACCATTAGCTGTTAAGATATCCTTTACATGGTTCTCATGGTGTGATTGAGCAGTAAGTAGTAATTGATACAGTTCTTTCAGTATTTCTGTTAATGTAGTTCTTGGAAAGTGATAAACCTCCCTCCTTTTGTGAATACACATGCCAACAGCATATTCTCTGTCTTCATCATTATGATTAATGTCATTGTTAATTTCATTGTCACCAATTTCAGGCAACTCTTCTAGTTCTTCAGTCTCTACTTGATCTGTGTCAACCATTACTTCTTCATTTGCAGTATATGTTAGGCCCAAAAAATCACTATGACATCTCTTTATATGTTTCTTGGAATAGACTTTTTCACAACTATTTATACCACACCTAACAAGGAAGTTTGGTTTATGTGAATGGACAAGTTTTAAATGTTCAACAAGACGGTGAAATATCCTCGTCTGATACCTCTGGCAGTGGTAACATACAAACACTGTCATATGTTGATCATTCATATATATTCAAATTTATCAATTCATATTATATACTTTCTTCCAGAACTGAATGCTGATGCCACAATATAGGTCTGAACTCCATGCAGAGTCACCGCATACTGAAAATGAAAGTAGAATGAAATGAGCTGGGATTTAATCCATCGTTCTTGTAATATCAAACTGATTGTTTTCATAATTCTAAAGACTAAGTGTCCAAGGTCAAATAAATGTTTTAAGTGTAAAGGTTTGTCACACTTTCAGGATAAAAATGAGAAGATCTATTACAAACTAATGCAGGAATCTTAGATATCTTAGCACACAAAGTTGTTGGGTTAATAAAGCATAGTTGTATGTTGGACAGAATGACTAAAATTATTGCACACACTAGAACATATTATTTAAAGGTGAAACTAAAAGATCAACAATCAAGAGTTTTGGGTAAATTTCCTTGACAAACAACACTCATCAAGTGATTTGAAGCACATTAGGCCTATGCCTTATAAATGAAATATTTTTTGTATATTGACAGCTTGTATGGTCATTGAGGTCTACTTACATGGTTTTGTCATCTCTTGGTCAAAATTGTATCCAAACTATTGAATTGTCCTTTTGACTTTTTATGGTAAAGGGCTGACTCACAACTCAAATCATAGGGTTATTGACCATAATGGAGAAATCCAATTGGTAGGTTGCAATTTGTGACAAACTATACACTACTATCCACCAAAAGTTTCTTATAACTGGAAAGGAGAATTGCTTTTCAAATAAGAACCTTTCTTCAAATTTTCATAAAAAGTCCCAAACAACTCTCAAAAAGGACGTGGATGAAATGTTGTCAATTTTGAAGAGTTCTCTATATACAGTACAAATCCAGTCATTTTGTTAAATGAATTATTGCATTTTAAATGTTTTGTTCAGTAAAATCACTCAAGTATCATTATTCTGAAAACTGAGCATAAATTGTGCACTTTTATGACTAAACTTTTAACTCCTGTCTAAAATCTCACATAATAACAACTCTGAAAAACTAGATATTTATTAGTAAAGTGACTGGGCTTTCATCATGCACTACAAAGTTTACACCAAATTCTTTAATTTTTTGAAAGCTCTGGAATATTATTTTCAAAACTGTTTTGATGGGATCAAGTGCAATATGTATTTTTTTTTTCATATCTGGCGGTTTGAGAGGATTTAGATGGCCCAATTTCTTGCAAGCCCAATGTAAAAAAAAAATTGCACATGGCTTTGAAATTATGGAAGCTGGATAGATGAGGTTTACTAAACCTAACATAGGTGTAAATTAGCTATGAAAGTATTTTTTTTTGCAGGTAAATCATTCCCTTATGAAGCCATAAAATCATGTCTTTTTTTTACCTCCTGATATGAAAATTATTTACACCTGTACCAATCCTCAAATATTCAAAACACAAAAAAAACCTACATATGAAAAAAATAGAGAAAGCTTTGCAACCCCCTCTACGACGTCCAGTCAAAAACATTTCAATGTGCAGTTTATTATTTTAAATTCCAGTGACTGTCCTTAATTGAGTTTTTCAGACTGGATCTAAATAGAGGACACTGCAACATTGCTTCTTGAAGTACTGTAATAAGTTGCCCAACATACAGGGAGATTCTAAACATAACCCAGGTGTGTGTTCGCGTTACTCTTAAAACCTTCTTCTATGATGGGCAACATATCTTTCCAAGACATTCACTTTTCCATTGAAAAAGTCCGGATTTGTTATTAACTTAACTTACTGTAATGATAATTAACCTCTTCAACATTAGGGGCACTCCAATACAAGGGGCACTTAACAATACGTACGGGAAACTTTACACAGTCTACATTGAGCATCATCTTAATATTATTAATAAATGTTTAGACCTATAGCCATGAAGTTTGTCAGCCTAACGTAGCTTTGAGCCGTATACTCCCGGGCCCTATCTGGAATTAATCCTGAAGTTTTTAACACATGTACTCTACAAATGAATCAATTAGATGTATGTTCTTAAAATACAATTTGTGAATATATGTTAAATGATAAATATACATACGTGATTCAGGCAAGAACAATATTTCGTGCATGTACGTCTTCCACGTGGATAACTGTCTCGGCCGCGCCTGTACGTACGCGTATATACGCATGTACGGTACGCTTACTGTATTACCTTATTCATATGCCGAGTACATTCACGCGATAAGGAGTTTTAAATACTCACTGAAGGATTATTTTAATGGACAAGGAACAATCATAGTTCATTTCGCGTATGTCTTATTTTTACTCAAAATGTGCTTAATTAATCTATATTAACTTAATGTACTACGATTCTCAATTAGTTACTAAATTTGTAATCAAAATAATGAAACGAGAAATAAATTAACTCATATAATCCCATGCTATCAAAGAAACTCACAATTGAGTAACGAACTTAATCAATCATCTGAATGATTTTCTTTTCTTTTGTGAATGAACACAGTATATATGCATTACTTAACCTACATTATTGTAAATTTGACCAGAAAATTTTGTGTGCACGACTGTTTAACTCTCTTGTTAAGTCTGTACTCTTGTATGGTTGCGAGGCAGGGAGAATTAATGTTGCAGATAATAAAAAATAAAAAAGCTGGATACATTTATGTTTAAATACTACAGGAGAAGTTTGAAGATCAGATGGCCATATGTAATATCTAACGATATAATACTGAGAATCACTAAACATGACAAAATCAGCATTGAAGTAAAAAAAAGGTGGAGGTGGATTGGTCATGTGACGCGCATGAGCACTGTGTGACAGCTATGACGTGGAAAACAGAGGAAAGAAGAAAAATTGGTCGTCCTAGAACGACCTGGAAAAGGACATTGAAGAAGGAGAGGAAAGTGATGGGATGGAGCTTGTGGACAGACT
>JAIGNY010003638.1:0-7500 GCA_020152595.1 Chiridota heheva | reverse complement strand
ATTATTATTATTATTATTATTATTATTATTATTATTATTATTATTATTATTATTATTACTATTATTATTATCATTATTATTATTATTATTACTATTATTATTTATTATTATTATTATCATTATTATTATTGTTATTATTATTATTAACATTATTATTATTATTATTATTATTAGTATTATTATTATTATTGTTGTTGTTGTTGTTGTTATTATAATTATCTGATAATTGTTAAGTAACACATTCCTGGTTAAACATTAGTAAAACAGATGATGTGGAAAATAAAGAATAGAATTGAATTCTTTGAAGTGGTCCAATGTGTTCAACCTGTCAACTCGACATTTCTTTTAGAACTAAGTGTTTTATTATTCATTTATTTCGTGATGTTCTAGAAGGGTAGTCTTGTTGACAAGACTATACCTATATCCTGGAAAGTAATATTTTCCTGTTGACATATACTTGTGAACTGAAGATTTATTTATCTTATGCAGGGCCCCGACACAGGCTTGAGATGGAGTTGGGAATCTAGATGCGTAGGAAAGGTGCCATCCCCCCTCAAGACGATTTAAACTTTCTGTTTGCAAAATTAGAAAATTATAAACATAAAATTGAAGAAAAAAAGGTAAAATTAGCGGAAAGAAAATTGAAGAAAATCGTTGGAAATTTTGGTAAAATGTGGCAACCTTTCCAGAAAATGAAAAAAAAAATCCGGAAATTGAACGACTTTTTCGAAAACTCAAGGATTTTAACCAAAACTTGATGAAAAATTTCAAACAATTAAAAAAAATGTGAAAGAAATTTTCCGAAAATGAAGGATATTTTTAGGGCGAAGAAGTTTGAAAAAGCCTATTCGAAAATGATTACGTTGAAAATTATAAGAGGGTGGCTGTCAAGTAGAAGTTAGAACAACTAGGGAACAATTAGTTATTATGACATTGATATACACAAAACTACACTTGGAAAAATAATTACAAGTGATCAAAGAAAGAGTATAATTTTTGATTGCTTGGATAGCGGTCTGGTGTGTGTATAACTTGAAGAATTTCTGAAAAAGTTAACAACCGCTTTTTGCATGACAAAAAGTTTTTGAAGCTTGATTTTAATTTTACCTAATTAACGGACAATACAGCAAAAGGGCCTACATGAGGTAAGGCAGGATTAACACATAGTACACCTATAATGTAATAATGTAATAATTGAAATATGAACGGGACAAGTTTTGTAAGCTATTGAAAATACCAGCACCCTTAGAAACATTGTTAGTAATTAAGTCGGTATGACTGTATGGGAATAGGTGTCTTTAATAATTGACTCCAATAAATTTTCTATTAGCAGAAAAAAACGTAAGCACATCATTTACGGAATTTTTAAGTTTGACAGATCTGTATGATTTTGTCTGGTTCTAAATATTATAGCGGTTTAGTTATGTTGGAATTGAGATGGAGCTTATTTGTCTCTTCTCTGGGTTGTAGTGGCTCAGTTGTTAAGGAGCCTCGTGCTCTCGCCAGCGTTGTGTTTTATTCTTCAGCGTGACTCTTTTTTGCTCCAGTCCGCTCTGTTGTAAAATGAGTACCAGCACCTGAGGAGTTATCCTGCAATAGACCAGCGTCCCTGGGGGTGAGGGGGTGGGGGTAATATGCTCTCACCCGCTTGCGCCATGGAAACTGTGATATTTATATGGCTCGGATGGATTAAACTTTAACATGTCTGTGATAAACCGTCACGGTCACTTTGTTCTAGGATTTGCTTAAAAACAAATTCAGAGGTCATGATCATCGGGCTCCTTTTCCGAGCTTTCACATTGCACGTGCATCCCCCCTTTTTGTATTCTTATAACTTTGACCCGGTAAGTTCGATCTCGTAGCCACGAATTTTAAAGGAAGGGATATGCTTTAGATTATCTACAGTCTTGGACGAAACTGTTTGAACAATTCAGCATTATGAGAACTACATAAGTTATAGTGTTATATGTTTCTTTAATATTTCTATCCGAAAATTGTAACTCCCTACCCCGCTCCCCTCCTGCTGGATTTAATTCTGCTTTAAGGTCATTTCCAAAAAACACATTAACAATGGCCAACATTGAATGGGGAGGGTGAGAAGTTATTATAGTGAGTTAATAAAGGAAGGAGGACACTGGTGGCGTCAATGAAATTATAACAATGTCCTTAAAATTATTAAATATTGATTTTAATTGAAAAAATAGCGTTTGAAGAAGCAATAGAAACAATCTCTAGCATTTATGATTTATAAATGTGGAAAATTTTCCATAGAAATGTAGGTTCATGAAAAGCGTCACATATTTTCACTAGGTGTTTCAACGAGTTTTGTCCAAGACTGTAGGCCGAAAAAGTGGTTCGAGCTATGGTGGAAAAGTCGTGCTTCAAGATTTATGGACAGGTATCAACAACATCAGCTAAAATGGTTGAAAATGTACTACAAAACCATGAAAACACCAAAGAGTTGCTTAAAAATCGCTTAAATATTGACCATTGTGCAACATTGAAAACTTAGATGCCTAATTTGCATAAATTGCTCAATATTTTGTGACCCCAGAACGGGACAAGCAGAAAAAAGTTTATGTTAACTTATTGTTTGCGACCCTTCCCCCAAATATTTTGAATGGGAAAAGTTGGCCCCTGCTTGTGATTATCTTGATTTTTATATTTTTGAAAGTGACAAAATAATTAAACAAATGTCACCAGAATATCACCTTTTACAATTGAATATTTAATTGGACTGGCATACGAAATCTTTATTCGTATTCTCGAAGTTTGCCGCCGATTGATTGGAGGAAATAGAATATGATATAAATTACATTTTTTATATATTTTCGAATCTCATTGTACATGTGTTTGTTACTTCCGCATTGTACGTTTCTGACGATACTACTAAATCATTTCTTCTTTGAAATAAAATCATCGAGATATTTCCCATGCATTCCCTCATTCACCTACCTGCTTACAGCGTATACTTCAATACTAGAACTGTTGTAACACGAGGCCCAAAATAAACAATTGTCTACTTCTCAAGGCCTAAATAACCATTATAATGGTTGTATATATAAACGACCACTGACATGACATGATATGGTTCTGAAATATGTCACTCTAATTTTAAGAATAGGGTAAAATCAAAATGGTCGCAGCCACAACGGAGACACAATCTAATTCGGTTACCTAACCAGGCATTTGATCTAACTTACAGTTTGTGCACTCCAAATAATTTGTGCACTCCAATTACAAACACCCATTAGTAATATACTTTTCGATCACAATAAATGGAATAATGACAATTCACTGTTCATGCAGAAGTAACATATTATGTTTTTCTTCTTCTGGGAATTGATTCTTTTCATTCATTAATTTTCGAGCATATTTGTGTGTGAAAATCATTTTCACGTCTAGTCAGTCAAAGCACTTTTACATATAAATATAGGAAAACCACAAGACAAATTCGAATGTTTCTTATGTATTTTTTAAAGCAATATTTTGGTTTAATATGCAAATGACCCTATGCATGACTGGTGATTTTATAATGAAATATTTCATGTTTTGCTCCAGAATACAGGCCAATATACCTAACTTGCATAAATTGCCCAATATTTTGTGACTTCAGAACAGGACAACTAGACAATTGCTGATATTAACTTCTGAAGTTATCATTTTCGATCCTTTCCCCCAATATTTTGAATGGGAGACGTTGGCTATAGTGAACCGAAAATTAAATACGATTAACCTTCAACCAAATTAAACCAGTAGAACACAATTTGAGAACATTTGATATTTTAAATTTGGGAAAGAAAGATACAAAATTACATGAAAAAATCTAGCTGCATTCCTGTTCATACATCATCACTTTTGCGCATGCTGAAAATCTGTACAAATTTTAATTTGTCACAACTTACAACTTAAAACTTTAAATATTATTGTGACTATTTAAGAGCTTAAAGACATTTCTGCTTGGAACGTAACGTTCTTGCAGCTGTATAAAATCTCTACCTGTCTGTACACCTTTAATTTTACCATTTAATTTTGCCAATGCATTGCTTATAACGAACTCATTGAGTATGAGAGGCCTCTTCTGATTAACAGAATTGGGTCTCTTGTAATAGTTATAAAATACATCATTTTTAGATCTCAAAGCTTCAAAGATTAAACGTGAAACTTCTGATATTTATAGATAAATTGTACCAATAATCTTAGCATGCAAACAAAATGTACACATTTTCGCTTTCTGCCTACAGTGGAAGGGGTAGTAAGTGGCATCTAAACTTTTACATATAAAGCAATCATTATCATTATCCAGCGGCGTATACACATGTACTATGAGTATCTAATGTCAAATACTATTTGCAAGAGGTGGGGAAAAGTTGCTTGCTTTTCGAAGCCTAAAAATCTATGAGTCCGCCCCTGTTTGTGATTAAGTTGGTTTTTATATTTTGAAATTTGACAAAATGATTAAACAAACATTACCAGAATATCGCATTTTACAAGTCAATATTTAAAACTGAACTACTATACGAATTTGTTTTTGCGAATTGTCGAACATTGTCGCCGATTGATTGAAGGAAATTGAATATGGCATAAATTACGTTTTTAATATTTTTGAATATCATTGTACATGAATTTTTCAGTTGCGCATTGTACGTTTCTGACAATATTACCAAATCATTTCTTCTTTGAAATAAAATCATCGATATATTTCTCATGCTTTCCCGCATTCACTTACAGCGTATACTTCAATACTACAACTGTTGTAACACAAGGTCCAACACAGATAATGTCTACTTCTCAAGGCTTAAAACAGTCATATAGAAACGACCACCGACATGACATAATAGGGTTCTAAAACAGGTCACTCTAATTTTAGGAACGATAGGATAAAATCAAAATGGTCGCAGCCACTAATTCCTCGGTAAAATGAGGACGAAATCTATCTCGGTTATCTAACCAGGCATTTGATCTAACTTACAGTTTGCGCACTTCAAATACAAAAACCTATTAGTAATATACTTCTCAATCACAATAAATGGAATAATAGCAAATAACTGTTCATGCAGAGATAACATATTATGTTAGTAGTAAGAGGCCATTATAAAGCCGCTGACCAATTAAAAGCCGGCTTTGCTATGATGTCATAGCTTCGCCGTTGCTCGCTTTTGATTAGTCAGCGGCTGTATAGTGGCCCTGAGATTTTTTCCTCTGGGTCATCGAATTGCATCACAAGATATTCTCAATTGTTCCTCAGAGTACTTTTAACGAAGTGTATATTTTTTTCCATTCAATACTGTTGCCATATATGGTCATCACACCACTATTAATTGACCAATCTGATTGGTTAAAAATGACATAATTCTATTACGTATGTAATGGACCAATACCATTATTTAATATTAGTCTTTCATCCCTTATCCAATAATGCCATGGTAACATACATCAACAAGCACATGAAGGACGTCTATATATATATATATATATATATATATATATATATATATATATATATATATATATATATATATATATATATATATATATATATATATATATATATATATATATATATATATATATATATATATATATATATATATATATATATATATATATATATGTATATATATATATATATATATATATATATATATATATATATATATATATGTATATATATATTTACATATATATATATTTATATATATATATATATATATATATATATATATATATATATATATATATATATATATATATATATATATATATATATATGTGTGTGTATAAATATCTATATATCTATATATATCTATATATATATATATATATATATATATATATATATATATATATATATATATATATATATATATATATATATATATATATATATATATATATATATATATATATATATATATATATATATATATATATATATATATATATATATATATATATATATATATATATATACACACACATTGAGTCATAGGATTGCGTCAGAGGATGGGAGGGATTTCAAGAAACCGTCTGAGAAGTGTTCTTTGCGGTGAATTGACCGCCATTTTAGAAAGGGCACAGAGAACCACCACCCCAGGGGGAGGATTTTCAGGACACCGTCTGAGAAGTGTTGTTTGCGGTGAATTGACGGTTATTTTGGAGAAGGCACAGAGTACCCCCACCCCCAAGGGGAGGGTTTTCTGTATGAAGAGTGTTGTTTGCGGTCATTTTGGAGTGGTTCTGATCAATTTGTGTGGTTTATGTATCTAGGTTCTCTGAGAGTACTATGGATCTATATGTTTTCTATACCATAAGTGGTGTCCGAGGGTAATGCGCCCTGCTCCAAGGGTACCTCTCGGTGTAAAACAAGAAGAACAATCGAAAAATCTTTCCGGCTATGGGTCCCTAGGGTACTTCACCCTGGTATTATCCACTCGAAGGTGGGGTATCATGGTCACCACAACACTCATCGTCACCCATTTCAAAACAATAAACCATGATAATCTGTTGATTAGAAGTTTAGATTTGTCACACAGTGTAAATTGATTAAACTGTAAAAGGTATCAATAATATAGATAAATCGGTATGTCACGATTATCGATAAAATCGTGATAATATCGTCACAAAATCGGATTTGACAATTGAGAAACATTTTTTTTTTTGAGAACATATTTTTTTAAGGTGTGATTTGAGCGACGATATTTTGTAAACAATGTGATCTGAGAAAACGTTTTTCTTTTTAGCATGAAATTTGTGAAAGAAATTTTATTTTCAAATCCCATTGACTTTGCACAGGAAGCAAAATTTAAGCGAAGATATCTTAAAAACGTGAATGATTTAAGAAGAGGTGTTTTTGAAACTCATCATTTCAGAAAACAATTTTTTCTGAAACACTGTCATTTGAGGCAGTTGTTTTGCTCAAATTAACCATTTTCATTTTTCCACGGGTAACATTTTGCTACATTGACACGTGTATCAAAAGGCTGGTTTGAAATTTAAATTATTATTGAATTAATTTTCTTTTCTTTCAAGAAAGTTTAGAATCGATTGCCGATCACGATTTGTATGGTTCATGATAATACTTCCTCGTTTTCCTGTTTGATCAGATAATCTCTACCTGCATTGCAAATTCCTCAACCCGTAAATCAATCAATGTATGAGTATGATACAAAAACCTGAATAAATATACACCTTAGACATAAGGTGTATAATTATTCAGGTTTTTGTATCATACTCACACATTGATTGATTTACGGGTTGAGGAATTTGCAATGCAGGTAGAGATCATCTGAAACAAATTATACACCTTAGACATCGCCAGTGCACCACAAGTGGTTATCATAGGCCGTGGACATTAACTTGGTTGTCGATGTTATGTCTGTCCGTATGTCGTACCTGTGTTCTCGTCCGGGTCGTATTAAGCAGGCAACAACCCCGTTATTGTAATTGTGTGTTCACTCGTCGTCGTCGTCGTCGTCGTCGTCGACACCTTAAACATAC
>JAIGNY010003631.1:0-17209 GCA_020152595.1 Chiridota heheva | reverse complement strand
TCTCAATTTTATCTTCCAAATAGAAAACCGGGTAGGTGAAATACGCTCAGGCCGATGATTATTATTATAATTATTTTTTTGCACAGCAATAGAGAAGGGGAATAAAGCCCCCCCTCCCCCACCCCATCCCTCCCGTCTCCGCGGTTCCTGTGATTATAAGAACAATGTAATGGGAATTAGGTGTTTAGAACAATAACACATAATGCTACATCCATAACATTTGCAGCGAAGGTTAAACTTGGGATTACTTTTAATGGGTTTGCACCTCAATGACATTCACCAGCGTCTAAAGATTATGGGTTCAAGTCATTAATATGTTTAGCAACCTACAGTTTTAGCAGAATAAATTATGAAACCATCGCTGCACCTACATTTACCTAGTTCTCAATGTCATTTCATGAAACCACAAAATGTGTAAATATTACCGCAAATCAATAAACATCTGCCCACTTTTGCGAAGATAACTTTATTATCACTTCATTCGATTGTCACTTTATTGTTCCCGCCTATATTTGTCAACTCTCTGTATTTATCAAGTCAGAATACTAACGTGGAAGAACTTCCGTAACTTAATAAATATCGGAAATGAGAATCATTTGAAAGTGAGTCTCACAACAAATAAAACAATTGGCTTTTTATCAAGCTTAATTTGATTAATTTAATGTGTATTTAGTAAATGCAGAATAAACTCTTTCGCATGGAAATTTGCACTTTAAGACAAAAATATAACAGGTATTGCTCATATAGAACTTCTACTCAAAAGCAGAGAAGCATAAATGCCTTAGGTTTGTTTTCTCGACAGGCGCTGGCTCCTATGGAAGTGCTATCAAAAGTTCCACTTTTTGTCCCCTATCAAAAACCCTTTGCAACAGTTCTTGTTTCTCATTTAGATATAAGTTTGCATGACATCAATAAGAATTTCCAAAAAACATTCATGTATTTTCTAGTATACCGGTGTCACTATGTGGACCGAAATTCTTCAATGAACGTCACGCAGTGTATCTAGCCAAAGATACAGACCTGCAGACAGTAAGGATAAAGAAATAACAGCAATACAAATCTGCGTTTACTTGAACAAAAATAAGCTAAATATTACAGTCACTTTCTTTCTTTCAAAATATTTATTTTGCTTCAATTGTAGCAATATTTTTTATCTGGAATCAAACTTATATTACCGTAAACGAAATAAATGATGAATACAAATAAACTTAATAACCATTGCAGGATAGAAAATTGTTGTATCTGGGTTAGTGCGACACACGAAGGAGAAAGATATATATGCATACAATACAGGCTTAGGTTATTCAATTGTATGGCCTTACTTCCAGTCATTCCGGATTTGAACCCACTCTCAGGCCTCGAAATTTAAACATGTCAACAAACTATGAAACTCTCATCTGCACAGGTTTACAAATGTATATTATTCTGTGTTGGTGTTAGTTAATGTTCAAAAAGTCAGTTACTTGTACAGATACTTTGGCGGTGTTGCACATCCCTATATACACGGATGATTCGTAGAGCCAAGCCCATACATTAGGGTTTACCACTCGTCCCATGAATTACGTCACTCACTTTCCAATGGCATGTCCATGGCTTGCAAACCATCCGTTGTTTTGGCATCGTCAACTTGGACCTGCCTAGTAAATAGATATACTGTGGGTAGACCAAAAACCCAAACCCGTGGATCATCAGAGGCATAAGCACCCGTATTCAATAATATTGGATATCAAATTATCATTATTAACTAAGCATCACATTTTTCGTCACTGGATCTTTAGATCATATAAGTAAATAAAACTAAATTAGGATATACGGATATGAACTTTAGATCAAACAAAATTTCAAACTTTAAAACCTAACGCACAAATCGAATTTTCATTTCCGTGAATTTCAATGAGTAACATAATCCATTGAAGCCATTCCACACAATTCCTGCACCACACTGAGTATTTCCCCCTTGTACGTATCTGCCATTCAGGAAAGCCCGACTACAATCAGTAAACCACCATGCACCTGGATAGCGCGTCGCACACGATCTATTGGTTGTTGTTCCAAGGGATCAAAGTGTCTCCTGGAAAGGTATTATAAATGATGTATGGCCTAAAGGCAGATTGCGGAAATTTTTAGGGGTGTAAAATACATGTGTATGCAACTGTGTGTCGCTTGTTTCTTCCTCGATAAAGAAGGTTGTTTAAAAAAATGGTTGCAAGGTAATTGTTTGCTGTGTTTTTGAACAGATTAGATGCGCATTGTATTTATGTCTAAAAAGTCTATGTCATGAAATTGAAATAGGTAAATATACAATTCTGTCAAAACGAAACAGGTCATTGCGGATATGGTTTGCTTTAGTTTCAAAATAGGAGAGATTGTTTTTTTTATTCATGAAAATACATCCATATTAATAGATATAGTTTTAGACAAAAGTATGTTCATTAATGTTGCGGACCTGGTTGAACAGAAAAGAAAGAATCTGTTGTCGACGAAAAGAACCTTGAATAGCAATAGAAGAAGTAAAAGATAAAAGAAGTAAGTCTTTTGTCGTCACAATAATAACTTTTCCCGTGTTTAACACAACACTAATGAAACGGTGGTGAATTTTGATAGGAATTTAGAAAATTTGGCATAAGAGCAAGAAGTGAACCATTAAAAAATGTATATGCAATATCACGACCACATTGGTGCGGAATAGAATATTATCATGGCAGACTTTCATGCTTTACAATCAATGTAGGAGGATCGGAAAAGGTCTAGTAGGAAGTGTCGGCAAAGCGGGATGCCGATGGAACGTGATGTGACCAGGAGGTGTGGTGGTGCTGTATTAAGCCTCTGATAAAGACGGGGTTGCGAGTTAGCGGAACGAGAGGTAAACATAGCAAGAGAAGGGCTACGTGTGAAGCAGCATCATTTTATGCAAATTTTCTCGGCACATCATTCTATACCTTATAAAACAATTTTCTTGATAAATAAAAAGGCAATTAAAACCGTGAATGTATGAATGTTTATATAATCCATAAAAGTGCGTCAGAATTCCATAACAACGACGCAATATATCCCGAAAACAAAACGACATGAAATGTGGCCCATAATAGTATACAAAAGGGGGTCTAGTGAAATAAAAAACAACGCAAAAGTGGGCGAGCCTAAAACAAAAACGACATAAAAAGTGGCCCAGAACTCCCAGACCAATTAGTGAAAACAAAACTACGCAAAAGTGGGGCAAGAACCAGTGAAGACGAAAACGACGCAAAAGTGACGCAGGACCAGTCAAAACAAAAACGACGCAAAAGTGGCCAGAACCAGCCTGTTGTATACTGCAACTCGATGTATTGAACGTACTGACTACTGTATCATAAACGTAAGTGACGCAAAATTTTAACTTCAAATCATACCTGGTTATCGCATATTCCTTAAGTGCGACAGTCTGAAAGTATAAATTCCTATCCTCGTGGGAAATGAAAAACATTCCCATAAGGAAACAAATATCTAGGCAAAGCACTTGGAAGTTTTATGCAAATTTAGATACTTTACGTGTGCATACAACAAACATCTTGTGCATTTTAAATAACGTTTACGTGAACGTACGTGTACACACTGGCTTATTACACTGTACTAGTATCACAGATATATAATAAGGTAGATACCAAACTCTGACGTCAGAGTGAAGCAAACTGGGTTCTCATTAGAGCGTGCATACACCGTGCGCATATGCAAGAATTTGCATTGGATATTCATATATAGAAATGTACTCAGTCGCACGTTCGGGTAGACTTACTTTTTCTTAATTTACGATTCACGTTTGATTAAAACTGTAGTTTTTGCTTGACAAAAAATGATTATTGTATCTTGATTATGTTTTTATTACCAAATAATATACGAAAAAAAACACGAAATTTTCAAGCCAAATATTTTACAGCACTTGTCTACTTAAACAGCTGACTGATCAGCTAATTTCCTGGGTGTTTTAGTGCCTTATTACATGTGTACTGGTACCACGTATACGTCTTTGGAACAGTGTGTCGATGATTTTTAACGTTCGGTCGAGTAAATTTACGATATTAATCATAAGTATCCCGTGTACAGATGAATCGTAATGTTAGTAATATAATCCTGCCTTACAGAGGTCCTAAACAAGAGCCGGAGGTCCCAAGTGGCACGTCACGTCACATGTGACCTAGCCTGCGCCTATGATTTGTATGGCCAGTGGCAGTACCTAGGCTAGTTTGGGAATTGAAGCCACAGTCGCTCAGCTAATTGCCTTCAGCTTTTTCAATTAAGATACCATCGCTATGCTCTCCGATTTCAAGCATGGCCTAATTTATCATAACAGTTATTTGTCAATTTATTTCCATATTTTATACATATCTTATCTGTGCTGGCCAATACGTTCAATTATTCGTGAGATATCACTGGTCCGCGATTTCCACGTTAGGATGCCTAAGCAATAGCACTGCACTTGTGCATGCTTATGCCTAGCAGTTTTTAGCAAGCACTGTTTTCGCCTAGCATGACAAGCCATATGCATTTTATTCTTCAAAAATCGTCTTTTTACTATGCTTGTTACGCCGCTCGCATGAGGGCTTATACGCTGCAGAAAAACAAACAGCACATAACCGGCATTCAGTGTTAATGTATGCAGAGTAGACCTAGCGAAAGCCTTATTAAGTTGTAGCTAAGGTACAGCTAAATTACACTACACCTTAGTCAAAAAGCCTGAGAAGTAGTAAGTTTTTTTTTCTTCTCAGTATATGGTAAATGCCAATTTGTTGGACTTTGAATGAATAATTGTAAAACCTATTAATTTCATTCTCCAAAACACACACTGCTTCTTGTTAATGTGTGTCATTCCTTAGGATCACTGTCAATGTCTTCAACTACTTTAACTTGCTCTGCCTTACCACAAAGAAAAATTATATACCCTTAGTAAAACACTTTTACATGCAAGAAAAACCTACCAGAAGTCACTGATACAGTATTGAAAAAAATAGTTTAGTTTTAATAAAGCCCATGGATTATCAAATTATGAGAAAAGTTGCTCAGAGGTAATGGTATATTTCTTAGGAGGAAAAACATTGTCAATCTAAAAATATTGTTTGTGTGTGCTAGATTCTTGTGGTATTCACCTCTTGAATGGTTTTCTCATGTTGAGTTGCTGTATATTAATTCAAAATAATCAGCTAGAGATAAGAAGTGGGCTCACTTCATAATACTGAAAGTATGAACAAAGTCAATTTCAAATACAATATGTAGGCTGACTAGTGAGAAGGTGAAAAAATGTATTTTCTAGATGACAAAGGTGACAGTAATGTTGACACATAATGGGATTTGATTGTCACATTTTCTTATAAATGAATGAAAATGACATAGAAATAATATAATGACAAATTTCAAATGGTATCTTTCACATTTAATTGATCATTTTCATGACAATTTCCAACAGTTACCAGTATCTTGCACATTTAATCATTTAATCACCTTCAATATCTGGTTCCTTCTCACCTACCACTTCACTTTACAAGTCCATGGACAGGCTGGATTATTAAATTACAGGTGAGTCTCATTTACAACATCTAAATCTTATATGATCCAATTATTTTTCCATCAAGTCATTATTAGTTCATGATCCTCCTGGCTACATAGCTCATGAATATTCTTATAAACTAATAAAGCAAATTAATCCTCTGAATGAACAAGACATATTGGTCATAATGGATATCCCTCATAACATTTCTCTTCCATCTCACTGTTCTTCTGTATAGTTGTGCATCCCCATTACTTTCATTGCAGGACTTCTAATATCTTATCCACATTTTGCTAAAACCAAATTAAGCTTCTGACAAAGATGATGATGAAACACTTCTTCAAACGACTATGGACATCTAGCAAATTTAGAATATATGAAAGATCATGGAATTCTAAAAGATTTTTTATTTTTTATCTTGTAAAAGGCTTATTCAATTTTCAATTTTTAATTTTTTCTAAATAGTTTCAAGATTTGTTAATTTGTGCAGAATTTGTGATATAGTAAGAGGAACACATCGCAAAATCTTGATGTAATTCTTTAAATTTTGTTCTTCAACTTCAGCTTCTTGTTAATTTTAGAATGTCTTTTTCTAGATACATGATTTGGAATGTGCCCAAGTTCTAAAACTTTTGCTTCAAGTCCAATGTTATATTTCAAACTACATTAACAAAGGAATAAGAATGAGATAAAAAAAAGGTTTTGCCAAAGGTAATGAAGGAACCTTCCCCCATTGATGTCACAGATTATGGTGAAATAACAGCTAAAAATAAAAAACGCAGTAAATTGGTCAATTTAAATTAATTTTAATGGAACGTTTTGCTTTTTAAAGGTTTACATCATATTTTAAGCCCACCCATGTTGCCTCTAGATGTCCATAGTCCTTCAAGATTGATTTGGTTGCTAAATCAAAACCTGTTTATTCTCTTCTGAACGTGTAGCTTAATATGCTTCTATTAAGGTTCATCTAAAATGGATGCACACCTTCATTTACTCACATTTAATATAGGGGGAAAAAGCTTCATAATTGTAATTGTCATTGCCTAATAAATTTATGCTTCCAATGGTCATTACTAATTTATAATTTCTGGCTGTCAAAGTGGCTAAGTTTTAATTCCGTGCGCTCAAAGGTATACACAAACTATGAAGTAATGTAATCTGTTTGATCAGTTTGCTTAATTAACTGTATATGTTATTTTTGTACAGCCTGTAATGTAAGGACAGCCACAGCCTCATAAAAAAATACTGCAGGTCACATTAGGATTTGACATTCAAAATGGTTGACAAGCATTCTATCCATAAAAAGATACCGGAAGAGAGAGAGAGAGAGAGAGAGAGAAGAGGGAGGAGAGGGGGGAGGGGAGGGGGGGGACGTTTGACTAAAAGTGGTAATTATGTGCAACCTATCAAGTGAAAACTACACTGTACAAAAAAAATGGTCAAATTTGATCACAATATGGTCAAAATTTGACCAAGTGAGGAGTGAATAGTACACTATATGTGGTCAAATTTGACCAAGTTAGTGTGGTTAATATTTTAAACCAAGTCAAGTTGGTTAAATTGACCACATATGGACTGGTGCTTAATTCACTCCTCACTTGGTCAAATTTGACCATTAACACTTGGTCAATATGTTGACTACTGCAGTTGGGTCAAATCTTCTGACCATTTTGTGGTCAAATTGACTACAAAAGGCTCTAGTTGACTAAATCCTTGGTCAAATTAAAATACTGTTCTACAAAAAAACAGTAACAACACATTGTTTTAGTTTGGAATTGTTTTAGTTTGGAATTGTTTTAGTTTGGAATTGTTTAATTTCATAACAAACCTGGGTAACCGTTAGCAATTCAATAATGGTTTTCTTTATTATACAGATAGCAGAGAAATGAAAATATTACTACGTTTACGTTAAAAGATGTGGAAATTAAAATCTTCTGAGTATTCCATTGAAACTGAAATTCAAGGCACACGAGCATTTCAAATTGCCAGCATCAGAAATGAAAAGTAACTTTTATATTTATGTCTGGTGATAATTATCAATTATGTCCAACTAGCCATAAACTATGATTCAAACATCAAAACAAAGTTTCTATTCCAACTTAACTTACAATTTGTTTATAAAGCCTTGTAAACTATCTTTAAAATGCAGTAATAAAGTCCAGTACAAACATAAATGGATGCAATACACTGGGCTTCGAGTTACAGCATATTGGCATTTCATTAATTTTAATAGAATTTAGAAGTTTTTTAACTTTGCCTCTACATGTTGAGATGTCCACACAACAAAATTATTCAAATCATAAGTTAGTCTACTCTCATGTATATAATTGTCTGTTGTAAAACTGTCATATCTCTTCAAACCACATGCGAGTAAGTGCCAGACTTCTTGTATATTGTATAGAACTAATCAGTATCTTCCCCAAAAGACATTAAGTTTTTCTGCAATTGACATCACATTCTAAGAAAGCCTTCATTTTCTGTCAAGTTTTACCCTTCAAAAAGAAAACTGCCTGGATATGTACATAACAATTTCTATGTGAATAAATGAACATAAAAAATCTCAGCAGTTTAGTCTTTATAATTTCCAAGCTAACACTTTTAGTTCTGAAATAACACATAATAAATATTTTGAATTGATTTTTAACGCGTGCCACAATTTGACTTGACCTAAAGATTAAAACTGTTTCAAATGACTGGGAGAGCCATGCAAGGCAAAAGATAAAAACCAATTGGCTTACTTAATATGTGGATCTTCCTGGTCATACAGTACATACAACCTTACACACAAATTTGCATATTAAGACTACAACATTAAAAGATCTTTATGGTCTATGGATGCATAACAATTTGTATACTGAATAAGATACTTTAAAATCTTAGCATTTGGTTTTTTGTCAATTTTGAAAACAGCATAAAGTTTTTTCACTCTATGGGAACAGTCCACTGTCCACCCAGTATAACATTACAAAATCTTTGTGTAATTCTTTCAGTTTATTTCCCGTTTTACTGTCTATTAAAATTATTAGAAGCCTATTCCTCCAAAGAATTTTATGGAAGGTATGGTAAGCACTCGAATTTACTGCACCTTTTACAAAAGATTTATGCTAAGAATTTTAAAAAGAACAATTTACATAAGAAAATACCAAGGGCACCAATACATTAAAAACTAGAATTATAGCACACTGCAGAGCACATACCTTTTGCCCCTCTTCATTCTCCACCGGAATACAATCTTCCTCAGAAATCTCGATCCAACAACTTGTAAGCCCAAACAATCTATTTCTCACTGTTGATCTGTATTGCCATTTACATTCTAAACACTTGAGGATCATCACGATTTTCAGTGTAATTCAGGCTAAGCATTCACTTTTTGAGCTCTATACAAGGTAGATTCACATTTCATCATTTTTATTTATGGCAGAAACCAATTGTTTTGATTTAATTGAAACCAGAAACCACTTCACTTGATTTCCTTTGAGTGCAGAAAATTCATTGTATGGCTGTTCTTTTATGGCATGAGTTCATTGTTCAGCACATTCTCTTTTTAAATTTAATCACATCTTTTTAAAGCAGTCACAAACCAAACAAATTTTGATCCGAATCCAATCATCAGTTCTTGAGAAATTTTGTTGACAGACAAATTGTACTCCCCACCCCATTTTCACCCTTCCCTTATTCCAATATGTCTTAAATTGTAGTTACTTTTTCCTTATAAGCAGTCACAAAACCACACACCAAATTTGATAAGAATCCAATAATCAGTTCTTGAGATATCGTAATGACAAACAAACGGAGGCGAAAACAAAATAACTTATAGCTATAAAAGTTTATATTTGTCTAGAAATTCACAAATCTGTAAAACGGTCAATATCTTTATTGATTTTGTGATAATTTTAAACCATTTCTAAATCAAGTCAGTTAACGTTGCCTTTTAAATGTTCATACACCTGCAAAATATTAAAATGAGAATTTTGTGTCCATTTACAGTTGATTTTAAACTGTTTCAGCTAAAATTCTTCAAAAATACATGAAAGTTCTTTTTGATACAAATCGCATCAATGCCTAATGTAGTTAGAACGATCCCCTGTATACCTTCAGTAATGGGTTACTCTAGCGACAAGCGTCCACTTCATTCTAATGACCACTGTTAGTCTACCATTCAACATATTCCTTGGAGCTGTATTGGTGTTTCATGAGATATTACCGCACTTCATAGGCTAGGTTAGATCAGCATGTGTTAAAAGAAAAAAGACAATAAATACATATTTAGAACAATTAGAAATCATTAATGAAATTTAATGTCTATGGACGTGTAGAGGCAACATTACCCAAATTGCTTAAAAACCGTTATAGGAACAAATAATATCATCAAGATTGGTTAAATGTTAACCATTATGCAGCATTTATAAATTTGTCATCAATTTGCATTTGCATATTTCTGATTTTAATCATCTTTCAACCAGTAGAAATTGCTATATGTCGATAGACCTTGAAATAAAAATAAAAATGCATTTTCATAAAGGGCCTTTCTCGTATTGTTTCCGTTTTCCATAAGTGCGAATTAGCACTAATTAATGGCATTTAATTAATTTAAGAGAAATGGTTAGGGTCTTGCCATGTATTGACTTAGCACCATGGTTAGACCTTTTGCCATATCATCAAGATTGAGAGCATTTACAATCTGACAATAGAGTAACTACTACCATTTATAAATTATTTTAAAGTCATGCTGAATTTTTCTAACTAACACAAATTTTCCACAAACTTTTCATCTTATAAGCAGGAAATAATACATCAATTTTGCTTATGAACCTATTGTCCTTTCTCTACTACTCTCATCTCGATCATGGGGTGAAGGGAAGTCCGTATGTGAGAAAGATATATCAGAGATATTTGTCCTAACAAACCTACAAAATTGTAGAAGTCTCTTATCATGGTAAAACTATTTGTAGGGGGGGGGGATCATAAATATATTTGAAATTTGGGTTTTCTTGAAAATGGATTGAGGACATTTCACAAAAATTGTGGCAAATTTCCTGAAAATTGATAAAAATCTCCAAAAATAAAGACAATTTTCCAAATATGAAGGGGATTTTACAAAATCTGGAGGATATGTCCCAAAAATTGATGGAAATTCCCCGAAAATAAAGGAAAGTAAAGGAAAATTGAAGCAATTTTCGTGAAAACTGAAAATAAATTCCGCAAAATTGAGGCTAATTTCATGAAAATGGAAGATTTCTCGAAATTTGAAGATTTCCGGAAGAACAAGATGCCATGATAGAATCTGACTCTTCAAAATCAATTTGTTAGACCTTATCGTACTGCGTATATGGTTTTCAGTTGATGGGCTGCTCACCTCTACAACTTTTAGTATGAGTACCCCCTCCCCAAGTTCCAGCATCTTGTGTCACCCACTACATACAGAAGATAACAATCATAAATCCTATGCAAGTCTGCATGGTTTGAAATGGCCTGAATGACATAAATGCTTGTCCACCATCAAAAGCTAAGAGGATGTATGTAGCATGTAGAATTGTACAAATATATATATATTTCAACATGTGCTTAATACCTGTGGTGATAGTCTTTCCATACCATTCTGCAAATTCCAAGTTGTTCAAGATAACCCAATACCAAATGATTGTCAGTGCCTCTGGAATACCTGTAAATGTATGAATACACATGGATAAATAAACAAGTACTGTATCATGATTAAATACTCTCCTGGTGCTTGTATATGTACATTTCTGCAGTAACATTCTTTAATATTTCATCAAATCAATGGTCCATGCTTTGGTCCATCAAAAAACAGGTGATAATGTGGCGAAAATGATCTCTTTTCGACTTCTGTGGCTCTATATGCCTCTTGACCGCCTTCAATGATAATGAAGTGCTAAATAGTCCACCATTAATTATAGTATGTAAGGATTTAAAATTGTCCTCCTCTAAGGGCTGTTCATGAAAGGGATTTTTTTACTGTAGCTCAAGCAGGCCTATAAATAAATCCCGAGTTCATGTTATGTAAAAATATATAGTACTATTTTGTTCGTTACCAGTTCTAAGTCTATTCGCAGACATGTATTGCAATGGAGATGAACACGTGAACAAGTACATACCTGAAATATTCTTCAATTGAAATTGAAAAGGATTCCTGCAGGCCAGCCCCATCAAGGTACTTTTCTATTGAATATTTTCATTCCGCTTGGGAGGTGAAATTGGGAAATTCTTAACATCAAATTCAAAAATTAGGTAAAACTAAAGAGAAATTAGGTAAAATAAGAACAATTTGGATAAGTTATAGAAAAAAAGTTTTGATTTGTGTGGAATATCTAAAACAAGAGTGTACACTAAAACTAAATGTGGGTTAAATCTGTGGCAGTTTGCTTTCTTGTATTGTTTCATTGATAACAGAAGTTCTCTAGTTTCATTGTCAAAGTTTGGTGTTTCACTAAAATTGCAATTTTCATATGATCACAAAAACCATTTATACATCAAACTTTCAACAAAACTACAGCAGCATTAAATGAACCAGCATCATGAAATAAAAACTGTGTGTCTTTTATCATTTTCATGTAAGAACTTGCTCCAAATTCACTAAAAGACTTTTATTTCACCTTAATATGCATCTTCTAATTTTGGATTTATGTCATATGACATCACTCTAATGTTCACTATTGTACTTGTCATACCTTGGAATTTTGGTAAACTGCATCTTCATAGATCCCTCCTTGGTCCTACGTACTCTATGGCAAGGTTAGACCAATATGGTAACATTTTGCTCTGTTTGCTGTGTGTCCTTTATCCTGCATTATAATGAAAATTACAGGTTGCTTAACTTCTAATTATTACTTTCTAAATATCGTGCTAGTTGCAAGTAGGTTATTGATTAAATATAGCCTATTTATTAAATATAGCTTTATAAATTTGTACATACAGGTGTACTATGATATCCAGATCAAGCCCTGATCAATTCAAGTCTCATTCTGGATGGGAGAAGCTACTTATTACGACAAAATAAGTGATAACATGTATTCTAAGAACTTACATAAAGGTCAGTTGTAATGTGGGTACAAACAGTGGCAGTTTGATAGTAAGCTTCTTTGCATTGTTTCATAATTTACACAAGGTACTGTATATAATCTTCCATGGGGAGTCAAGTTTTTGTGTTTCTATGAAAATTAAAGTTTCATATGAACGCTCAAATTCAATTTTGTTACAAATTCGGTCAAAAATTGAATGACACTCAACTAACCTGTAAAGAATGAACAGTACGAAATAAAAATGGTGGTTTATATGATCTTTATTTCAGAGCTCCAAATTCACTAAAGAAATAGTTTCACCGTCTTGCGCTTCACCATCCTGTGCATCCTCTCATTTTGGATTTATGTCGTATGACCAGTGGGGGACAGTAGGGGACAGGGTCATGGGGGTATGAATATATTGGGAGTTCCACTTCAGATAATGAATAAGAGACGTAAGACATGTAATAGTTTCCATGATATAATGTTGGACTGTCTGTTGGAGCGTGTTGACGATGTGATTACATAGTGGTAAAAGAGGATGATTCAGATAGTACATAATCTGAAGTAGGTTTATGATGAGTATTGATACGCATGGTGATGAGTATATAAAGTATTGTAGATCTCACATTATTACAGGAAATTTGCCCTCCCCCCCCCCACTCCACCTTCCTGTGAATTTATGTATGTAAATGTAAGTAGCGGAGTATACTAGTAGACAATCTGCTATACAACCTATTAGGGAAATAAATGATAAAAAATGAACTGATCATGAATTTGGTTCATCTTCAGTTTTCTAGAAATTTCTTTAATTGTGAGGATTTTTATTTTTATTTTTGGTAACTTTTATTCTGCTACTTTCATTCTTGTGCAATTTTCTCTGATCTTTGAGCAATTGTCTTTAATCTTCCAGAAAATTTTAAAGACAAATCTTTTATTTTTAGGAAATACTACCAATTTTTTTTGAATAGTGATACAAATTTGCAATAATTGTACCAAAAGTTGCAATAAAATGACCAAATTTTCTTTCATTTAGAAAAATTGATATTAGTAATATCCCAATTATACTTAAAACTCGAAGGTGAAATCAGAATCTGCCATCGCTTCCTATACGCCTCTGCATACAGACCTTTTCCGATGATTACCATTTCCTCCACCCCCTGGCATCAAAAAATACGACATATGACGCCACTTAAATGATCACTTGAAAAATGTTCATAACAGGTTTAGTTTGTTTTGTTGATGTTTAACGGCACCGCGACAGTTATAGTCAAATGTGCCAAGAGGATCTTAATAAATTATGTTGTAGTTCATAACATAACAGTACACGTGCCAATCAAGAGTTTTCAGAATTTTGGTAATCTGCCTTCTTGCATCTTCAAAATTATACTTCCCTCTTTGGTAGGCTGTTGCAAGGTAAGACTTATGTAGCACTAGCAATGTCTTGCTTCATCCTGCATCATAAGGAAAAGATGAAAATGATACATTGTTTAACTTTTATTTCTAAGTTAGAGTAGTGCTAGTTACTAGGCCTACGACTGTATACCTACATCAGCTTAACTCCATGAAGTTTGCTGGTACTAGAATTATGTTGTGAGGTAGACCCCAAGTAATTTTTTTAATTCATTTACTTAAAAAAAATTAAAACAAACTTTTATCAAAGTTCTTTACTAACTTTGGGCACCTTTGCGTTAACTGTATATTTTTAGGTGGTGGCCCGTGTTTGAGCTTTCTATGATGTGATGTAGCCCTTCTTCGCCTGTCATCTTATTACATATTAGGGGCCTAACGTATGACGTCAATTAATGTCATAAGGCTTATGGTTAAGGTTAATGACCCAAATTTTAATCATCCTAATCTTAGCACAGGTGTTTCTAGCGTTATGGCAACCTATATATGGCAGCCTATATACTTCCTAGGCTACATAGGCCTATATTGTATTAAGTTTATAGGCCTAGGTTGCCATAAGGCTAGGAACACCTGTAAATGTTACCTTGTTATTATACGTGGTGACGAAGTTACAACTGAGATTAAGATACTAATTTTTCAAACTAATCGCCACATTCATGTATCGTTTTGAAGTTGTAAGCCTAACGTTTAATAGACACAAGTCCCAAATAATTAATGGCTTGAAGGTGCAACCTCGTGAAATAGGTATACATGCCACACTGTGGAGCTTAGTGAAACAGTAAATGTCTTCACTTTCGAATCATTTAAGATTATATTCGGGGCTTAGTTTTCTTTCTGAGCACTTGATAAGGCTTAGCCATTGCAAGAAATTATTTTCTTCTTAAGTATTTCAGAATAATGAGCTAGAACATGAAAATAAGCATAGCTTACTTGCTTTTGCCGTTCGCTTGCTCGGGAAACGTTTGGTAGGCTGTAGAAAAAGTTTGCTGAAGGCACGACGACTGAAAAAAAAACCTAGATTATGTAAATGAATTAGCATGTGGGTTCCAAATCTGGCACAAAAAGTTAGTGTGGGATCCAATAAGAGTGACGTCAGAGTTTGGTATCTACCTTATTATATTTCTGTGACTAGTATGTACATACGTACGTGCGTACAATTGCTTATGAAGGTAATACGCGCGCGTATTGTTGTTGTTTACAATTTTTCATGCAGCTGATTGATTGGTGAGTAAAAGAAAAATTACACCAGCATTTGATTGGTTAAAGTACTCTGACGTTTCACGTTCGGCTAAACTCGGTTTGTAAAGGTCTATATGTAACATGAAGTATAATGTGTTGATATTCTATACTGTAAATATTGGATAGCAGTGCGCAATTGCAAATACGTAACAGTCAATTTATCAGTAACTGTATCAATCCACGAAGTATTTTGGGTAGATTGATAATACATCGTGATCATTACATACACACGAAAGGATATCGATTTCAGATATTTTATGGAAATGAGATTTTAGGGATGTATGAAGACTCATTACGTCTTGGTTTAATGTAACTGTTGCCTTTTTACAATTATCTATGCTCGGCCTCTCACATTTGTACGATTGGGTCCTAATATAAATTTGAAAAGCTCCTCTGATCATATTCATTTGAAACCGAGATTTGAAAAGTGCATGAACAAGTTAACGGTACTTTCTGAAGTGTATTTTAGATGGTTATCATTCTAAGAACATTTTAAGCAATCACTATATGAGGTTTTCATTGCTTCTAAACGAATTTTATATGAGTTTTGTAACGATCTACAGATATGAAGAAATTTCTAGATTTTGCCCAAAATCTGACTTTGTAATTTTCAAAATAGCAATTTTAGCTGATTAAATTGATCATATTTTGTATTTATGCTCAATTTGTGAGCCATGAAATACTTGTATTAAAGACACGCATATTGGTTATCGAGCCTCGTAAGTGTGTGGGTTTTTCTAGCCTCTTGAGTGTAGGGGTTTTAAATATTAAACTTCGTTCGTTACCAGTCACTTTGTGAAGGAAATTACGGTCCTTGACGACATTAATATAAATGTGTATACCATTTTTTTAACGCAGGGGGGGGGGGTGGAGAGGGGAGGGGAGGGGGTAGTGGGGAGCACAATTAGTCACACCATATTGTTATTTAGTTCAAACGGTGGTGCCGTAAGACGGCACTGCGCACGCGACGCGTGCGCTTAACGACATGGAGTCCATGGAAGCTCTGCGATTTGGGGCATTTTTGTAGATCGGAAATAGTCCATATTGATAACATTTCTTCTATTTTTATCCTACTTTTCACCAGGCAATCAACTCTACCAACCATTGTAGGGGCCGTGGGGACGGCATGGCAAGGAGAGGCTAGATGCAAGGGACTGGGAGCTTGGAAAATATTAACCTAAATTGATGAAAAAAAAGTTAAGATTATAAAAAAATCAAATTAGATCAAATTTGTCAACAACTTTCCGAAAAATTTTACTTAAATTTGAAGAATAAAGATTGCCTAGAAATAAAAAAAAAAAAAAAAAATCGAAAATTGACAAACAATTCACAGAAATTTTAAGAAAAAGGGCTGAATATGAATGAAATTTCTCTAAAATCAAATTACTATTCCGGAATTTTGTTTATTTTTAGAATACATTTTCATTTGTATTGCCCTCCAGCGATTAGGCCGATAGCATAATATTGCCTTCCTTTCTCTCACTGTCAGTCCCTCCGTCCGTCCGCACGATGCATTTAATTTGTGTAAATTGATGAAGATCTTTATTATATATGATTGATTAATTTTTATTAGAGACAATGGGATAGGTTTGAAAATGGCAATTTTGAACTTGATTCAGGGACCACAGAACATTTCTTGAAGTGTGTGTGTGTGTGGGAAGGGGAGGGGGAAAGGGGGCGCTAAAGGAGTATATTGCGAAAATAAAAGGCTCCATCACATTCATATCAAAACCCTGTACACTCCCCACCGTATTGAAACATAGTATTAGGCAGGGGTGTACAAAGGATCACCTGTCAGGGGTAGGGGGCAAGATTCCCAAACATTTTCCGGTCACAAGTGGAAAAATTGTACTTATTTGCTTCATCGGAAGAAAATTCTTCTTCCTAAATCAGAAAAAATTGTTTATTATCGGAAAATATTGTTCATTTTCGGTCACTTTCCTTAAAATTTTGGTGAAGTGTGTGACATTTTTTGCCAAATTCGTTTATTCTTTGGCAATTTTCTGGCAATTTTGTTCATTTT
>JAIGNY010003632.1:700000-711582 GCA_020152595.1 Chiridota heheva | reverse complement strand
GAATGTCGGAAGATGGCATAATGATAAGAATTTGGTTCATTAGTACATCCCGTGCTTTAAATTGGAGGACACTGAGACTCCCAAATTGATAACAAACTCCATGTCATTCAACCCACTATTTTTTGATCAAACCCACCATTCACAACTTTCCCGTGTCGACAACGCCCACATTACCCGCCTTTAAATCAGGTCACTCACACCCACCTTATTGGCTCCCACCCTCCGTAACAATTGCCATTATACCCTCAGTCCATCACGTTCTCCTTGCTAGCCCCTGTGCACCTTCCCTCACTCCCCACAACTCAACAGAAGAGCTCTGCCAAAAAAAAAAAAAAACCCAGATAAAATGATCTTCCTTCATCATGCTTTCCTCTACAGCCATATTTATCGCCCTCCCACCCACTCTGTCTACTATGTTTTTTACGCACACCTCCCCTACAATCCCAGCTTTCTGGCTTTTAGTTCTCAGTGTTTCTCTCAATCTCCCTGTTTACTCTCCTTCCTACCTCTGGAATGATCTAACCTCTTAGGCACAATTTGACCCTAGCTGTCGTGGTGCCTCAAACAGGGTCGTAACAATTGCCATTATACCCTCAGTCCATCACGTTCCTTGCTAGCCCCCTGTGCAACCTTCCCTCACTCCCCCACAACTCAATGAAATGAGCTCTGCCAAAAAAAAAAAAACCCAGATAAAATGATCTTCCTTCATCATGCTTTCCTCTACAGCCATATTTAGTCGTCCTCTCCCACCCACTCTGTCTACTATGTTTTTTACGCATACACCTCTCACAATCCCAGCTTTCTGGCTTTTAGTTCTCAGTGTTTCTCTCAATCTCCCTGTTTACTCTCCTTCCTACCTCTGGAATAATCTAACCTCTTAGGCACAATTTGACCCTAGCTGTCGTGGTGCCCTCAAACAGGGTCCGATACCATGTGGGATAGCATGAAATGGCCTGTGAAACAGGGTGGGATGGCACTTGGTACAAAGGGGGATGGCACTTGGTACAAAGGGGGATGGCACTTGGTACAAAGGGGGATGGCATGGTACAGGGAGGGGGTGGTACAGGAGGGGTGGCACAGGAGGGTGGCACAGGGAGGGACGGCAGGTGGTGCAGGAGGGGCAGGTGGTGCAGGGAGGGACGGCAGGTGGTGCAGGGAGGGACGGCAGGTGGTGCAGGGAGGGACGGCAGGTGGTGCAGGAGGACGGCAGGTGGTGTGCAGGAGGGACGGCAGGTGGTGCAGGGAGGGACGGCAGCAGGTGGTGCAGGGGAGGGACGGCAGGTGGTGCAGGGAGGGGCGGCAGGTGGTGCAGGAGGGACGGCAGGTGGTGCAGGGAGGGACGGCAGGTGGTGCAGGAGGGACGGCAGGTGGCAGGGAGGGGACGGCAGGTGGTGCAGGAGGGACGGCAGGTGGTGCAGGGAGGGACGGCAGGTGGTGCAGGGAGGGGGCGGCAGGTGGTGCAGGGGAGGACGGCAGGTGGTGCAGGGAGGGACGGCAGGTGGTGCAGGGAGGGACGGCAGGTGGTGCAGGGAGGACGGCAGGTGGTGCAGGGAGGGGCGGCAGGTGGTGCAGGAGGGACGGCAGGTGGTGCAGGGAGGGACGGCAGGTGGTGCAGGGAGGGACGGCAGGTGGTGCAGGAGGGACGGCAGGTGGTGCAGGGAGGGACGGCAGGTGGTGCAGGAGGGACGGCAGGTGGTGCAGGGAGGGACGGCAGGTGGTGCAGGGAGGGACGGCAGGTGGTGCAGGGAGGGGCGGCAGGTGGTGCAGGGAGGGACGGCAGGTGGTGCAGGAGGACCCGCAGGTGGCAGGGAGGGGGCCGCAGGTGGCAGGGAGGGACGGCAGGTGGTGCAGGAGGGACGGCAGGTGGTGCAGGGAGGGACGGCAGGTGGTGCAGGGAGGGACGGCAGGTGGTGCAGGAGGGACGGCAGGTGGTGCAGGGAGGGACGGCAGGTGGTGCAGGGAGGGACGGCAGGTGGTGCAGGGAGGGACGGCAGGTGGTGCAGGGAGGGACGGCAGGTGGTGCAGGGAGGGACGGCAGGTGGTGCAGGGAGGGACGGCAGGTGGTGCAGGGAGGGAGCGGCAGGTGGTGCAGGGAGGGACGGCAGGTGGTGCAGGGAGGGACGGCAGGTGGTGCAGGGAGGGACGGCAGGTGGTGCAGGAGGGACGGCAGGTGGTGCAGGGAGGGACGGCAGGTGGTGCAGGGAGGGACGGCAGGTGGTGCAGGGAGGGACGGCAGGTGGTGCAGGGAGGACGGCAGGTGGTGCAGGAGGGACGGCAGGTGGTGCAGGGAGGGACGGCAGGTGGTGCAGGAGGGACGGCAGGTGGTGCAGGAGGGACGGCAGGTGGTGCAGGGAGGGACGGCAGGTGGTGCAGGAGGGACGGCAGGTGGCAGGAGGGGCGGCAGGTGGTGCAGGGAGGGCGGCAGGTGGTGCAGGGAGGACGCAGGTGGTGCAGGAGGGGGCGGCAGGTGGTGCAGGGAGGGGCGGCAGGTGGTGCAGGAGGGGCGGCAGGTGGTGCAGGAGGGACGGCAGGTGGTGCAGGAGGGGCGGCAGGTGGTGCAGGGAGGGACGGCAGGTGGTGCAGGGAGGGACGGCAGGTGGTGCAGGAGGGACGGCAGGTGGTGCAGGGAGGGACGGCAGGTGGTGGGGAGGGACGGCAGGTGGTGCAGGAGGGACGGCAGGTGGTGCAGGGAGGGACGGCAGGTGGTGCAGGGAGGGAGGTGGTGCAGGAGGGACGGCAGGTGGTGCAGGAGGGACGGCAGGTGGTGCAGGGAGGGGCGGCAGGTGGTGAGGGAGGGGCGGCAGGTGGTGCAGGGAGGGACGGCAGGTGGTGCAGGGAGGACGGCAGGTGGTGCAGGAGGGGCCGGCAGGTGGTGCAGGGAGGGACGGCAGGTGGTGCAGGGAGGGACGGCAGGTGGCAGGAGGGCGGCAGGTGGTGCAGGGAGGGACGGCAGGTGGTGCAGGAGGGACGGCAGGTGGTGCAGGGAGGGACGGCAGGTGGTGCAGGAGGGACGGCAGGTGGTGCAGGGAGGGACGGCAGGTGGTGCAGGGAGGGACGGCAGGTGGTGCAGGGAGGGACGGCAGGTGGTGCAGGGAGGACGGCAGGTGGTGCAGGGAGGGACGCAGGTGGTGCAGGGAGGGGCGGCAGGTGGTGCAGGGAGGGACGGCAGGTGGTGCAGGGAGGGACGGCAGGTGGTGCAGGGAGGGACGGCAGGTGGTGCAGGAGGGACGGCAGGTGGTGCAGGGAGGGACGGCAGGTGGTGCAGGGCGGCAGGTGACGGCAGGTGGTGCAGGAGGGACGGCAGGTGGTGCAGGGGAGGACGGCAGGTGGTGCAGGGAGGGACGGCAGGTGGTGCAGGAGGGACGGCAGGTGGTGCAGGGAGGACGGCAGGTGGTGCAGGGAGGGACGGCAGGTGGTGCAGGAGGACGGCAGGTGGTGCAGGAGGGACGGCAGGTGGTGCAGGGAGGGGACGGCAGGTGGTGCAGGGAGGGACGGCAGGTGGTGCAGGGAGGGACGGCAGGTGGTGCAGGGAGGGACGGCAGGTGGTGCAGGGAGGGACGGCAGGTGGTGCAGGGAGGGACGGCAGGTGGTGCAGGGAGGGGCGGCAGGTGGTGCAGGGAGGGACGGCAGGTGGTGCAGGGAGGGGCGGCAGGTGGTGCAGGAGGACGGCAGGTGGTGCAGGGAGGGACGGCAGGTGGTGCAGGGAGGGACGGCAGGTGGTGCAGGAGGGACGGCAGGTGGTGCAGGAGGGACGGCAGGTGGTGCAGGAGGGACGGCAGGTGGTGCAGGAGGGACGGCAGGTGGTGCAGGGAGGGACGGCAGGTGGTGCAGGGAGGGACGGCAGGTGGTGCAGGGAGGGACGGCAGGTGGTGCAGGGAGGGCCGGCAGGTGGTGCAGGAGGGGCGGCAGGTGGTGCAGGGAGGGGCGGCAGGTGGTGCAGGAGGGGCGGCAGGTGGTGCAGGGAGGGACGGCAGGTGGTGCAGGGAGGGCGGCAGGTGGTGCAGGAGGGCGGCAGGTGGTGCAGGGAGGGACGGCAGGTGGTGCCGGGAGGGACGGCAGGTGGTGCCGGGAGGGACGGCAGGTGGTGCCGGAGGACGGCAGGTGGTGCCGAGGACGGGTGGTGCCGAGGGACGTGCAGGTGCCGGGGGACGGCAGGTGGTGCCGGAGGGCGGCAGGTGGTGCCGGAGGGACGGCATGTGGTGCGGGAGGGCGGCATGGGTGCCGGGAGGGACGGCAGGTGGTGCCGGGAGGGACGGCATGTGGTGCCGGGAGGGACGGCATGTGGTGCCGGGAGGGACGGCATGTGGTGCCGGGAGGGACGGCATGTGGTGCCGGGAGGGACGGCATGTGGTGCGGGAGGGACGGCATGGTGCCGGGAGGGACGGCATGTGGTGCCGGAGGGACGGCATGGGGCCGGAGGGATGGCATGGGGAGGGCCTCGGCTGTTGCTAAGATGGGCCCTTTTCCGATGTGGGGACCCTTTCATGGACCTTTGCTGTTGCTACATGCAAGATGGAGCCCCTTTTCTGATCACTATCCCTGATGTAAAACCCTCTTTTGTTTTTACGGGTGAACAGTTTGTGCCCAGGACCCCATCGGTTTGTGCCCAGGACCCCCACATATCTAAATCCGGCCTGTTATCTATGTTATTACAAAGCAAGTCAGGGAATTTAGTTTTTAGACATGCAGTTTTAAAGATTGGTGAACACTGCCTACCTGGAGAAAAGTTCCATTTCAATGATGAGTTGAAAATTTGGATGGAAACCAACTTAGTCAACACTTTTCAACAGCCTTTGAAGTTACATAGACCTTACAAAATGTGATTCATTAGTTCCACACTTATCAAAACAGAAGAATTGAATACAGATTTGTTATCTTCAATTAGCTATGACCATCATCAATTGAGTTAATGGACAGCATATTTTTAAAGGGACTCTATGAGCAGTTTATTCTACATTCTTGAAAAGAAAAATTAATGTACTGTACATTATCTTTTTTTACTGTGGATAATCATATTTACCAAATTATCCTGAATAAAATAAACTAGATTCACCATGATTAAATTTTGAATGAGCACTTTTCTGAACCAACGCAAGGCCGGTTATGACCCACTGCACAGCAATACTGAATGATTTTTACAGAAATGTTAATACTTTTTTACCTTGTCTGATTTACAAAGGCGTGGTTATAAAAAAAAAAATCCATGTGTTTATAATTCAATCAAACATAATATAATTTTTCCCTTGTGCATAAGTGAAACTGGAAAAAAATTTTTTTGAAGGAATTGATCATGTAAACGATCCCTTTTCTCCTGTACAAGAAATTTCTTGAAATATCAAGAAAATTAATTAAGGACAGCTTTCACCTATACAGATAGCATACAGAATGTGGCTATTTAAAGTGTGGCCTACTGTAGAGGTAATTATACATACAGAGTCAAATGACCAACTTGTGAGTTTGTTGCATACAGTATGCTGCCCCTCATACAAAAAAAAAACACATCTGGGTCTGACTGGTTACCTGCATGCTTCCAAGAACTTAAATCTTGTTTCCGGTTACTCAGAACTTTGCGTTGCTTCCTTGATTGTAAACAAATCCTTTAATGCAAACAAATAGGGGTTCATATTTGACTAGCTCAAAAGCTTTAAAATATTGGTAATACCTGAAAAGTTGACAAGGAAAAAATTAAAACGGAGAGCTGACTGATCATTTGCATACTTTTTCAAATATTTTCAACTGAAACTATTAAAGCAACGGTCAACTGCCACTAAGTTTGAATGAGTGTTTGCATTCTTTTTATGCAATGTTTCAGATATAGTTCTCACTTCAAATTTCTTCTTCAAGGAGTGCTGTCCAGAGATTTACTGATAACATCTGCAAATTTTGTGATAGACATAAAAGTTTCTTCATTGTACATGGCATTTACTAATACAATTCGACCACTAAGACAAATAGAAGGCATAATGTCCAGGCTGTGTGACAGTATAAATGCTGTGCTGTCTTCCATGTCGGGTGCCATTTATGTTGCAATGGAGGAAATTGGTGAAAGCATCTGCTCAACGGATGGGCGTATTGATTCCACAGCTTTGTCTGTAAAAATTCAAAGAAAAACAGACATTTCTTACTTTTTCTACCACTACAATACTGAACAAAAGGAAAAACTGCATGATTTGAAACGATTATGACTTCGTCTTATCTAAGATAATGCAAATTGACTACTGTGGTTTTAAAAAAAAAGTTATTTAGCAAGCATGTGCACAGCAAGTAGCTAAAACAAATGGAAAAATAAAGTAATACATTTCAGGAATGTTTTGCAGAACTGGTTTTACTGTATCCTATGTGTATGATGACCTAAAGGATGTCACAAAATATGAACATATCAGAAGTAGGTAATAGAATAAAGACAAAATGGCCACTCAAACTTAAAAAGAGGCAAAATAATTTATGGACACAATATTTAGAATTCCATTCAAATTGTTTGATTGGTTGAAAATTCAAACACTTACTGCACAATTTGTTGGCTCTTATTTTCAGGTATATATTAATTAAAAACTCGGTGAAGGTCAACACATGTAATAGCCCAGTTGGTTAGGGAGATGGGTTTCGGGTCTTTTTCAAACCAATGATGTGAGTTTGAGCCCCAGTAGAATAATTTATTTCAATTTTTGTCTTTATCTTTCACAGTAATTTACATCTAGTGACTACTACTGCAGTATTATCTTACTAATATTTCACTTTCACTTTTTCTTTCTGACAAACACGTTGGAAAAAAAAACTTTATCAAAAGTTATGCACTGCATGAAACTTCACACACACACAACATGCCGCTTACCTTGACTACAAACATACGGTACATGGATCTTGTGTGGCACACAACCAAAGTGACGTAAATGTTCTCATCACATAATTCTATTGAGACGAGCCTCCGTCTTTAAATGTTCTTTAATAAACAGATACACTACTGTACACAAATTAGCTTGATTAAAAAAAGATTTTTAGTTTACAAATCAATCCCTTCCTGGTTACTTCTTAATATCAATTCAATTTCAAGAAAATGTATTGATATGTAAACCAACTTTTGCATGAGTATGCATACATAAAATATGTTTTAAAAAAGAATTGAGATTTACAAAAAATATCAGATATACATTACAAACCCCAGTGAATGGGATTTTACAAATAAAAATAGATAATCTGTGAAGAAATTTAATATACAGGACTACCTGTACTGTATATTCAAAACATGAAATATCTTGATTCTCCTGTTCTCAAAAAATTGTGACATCAAAAGCAATGTCAGGCAACACAAAAAGACTACAGTAGCTTCAACAGTAATTAATACACTCAGCCATTGATATACATGTAGATGTTAATTGTGTCCATACTTACTGTAAATATAACAGGATCCAGCTTCTGTTGTGCTGGTTCACACTCTTCAAGGTTAAGAAGATGGTTGTCTATCAGTTGCTATCGAAAGTCCAACATGAGCAAAATTGTTGCAATTTCTACTGTGATCCATGGCTGGAAACAAAACATTGACGCAGAGTTATACATTAAAGTATGATAGGTGCTGGAAGTAAAATTGATGTAGGGTGTTAAATGGTTATGAGGGGATCAGAAACTGAAAAAGAACAAATTTTCATATTTGAAACGCATTTGCTAGCTTCTATACCCGAAATCAAGAAAAAATAATTCCTTGATATCATCGTGAGGACTGCAGATTACCCAATGTCTACATCTGGAACTCGCAACAACAATGTCTTTAATACTAGTAGCTGTTAATACTACACTGCAAATTTTAAGGACAATTTATATTTCAAATCTTCTGGTATATTAAAAGCTAGATAATATGCTAACATGGACAGACAATAAAAGTCATCATTTCTGATTTGTCATACTCAAATGCTGACAACCAATCAATAACTGCTGCTGACATTACTAGCACACTGTACATACACAAACTGTACATACACAAAATGCGTACAGTATACATGTCTATACAAGTATTTTTACGAATTATACTGAGAAGAGATTCCCTCTTTAACTTTAAGCTATGGTACTAGTCTACACTGCTCTGTTTAATTTTAATAGCCATTTTAATAAGTGTAAACAGTTTAGAGTACAACTCTGAGAGATGAAGCCATAAAACTAATTTTCAATCCAGACATACAGAATTTATCGCGCATAGCCCCATGCAGCCTAAGTTTATTCTTGAAAATTATGATGCTCCAGATCATGCAGGAATTCCTGTACAGTGAACATACAGTGCAGGAGACAATACTGTGCCATATTCAAACTGCCCGATGGTACAGGAACATGGCTGCTAGAAAGTGCCTGCTCAGATTACACGAATGAGTACTATACGCGAGCCATGTAGTATTGCAGGTGCTGCATGACACCGAAAATGTTTATCTCACTAGCGTGGCTTGGGAGTCTAAGATTACACATAAAAAGGTCTTAAAATTCAAAAGCTGTTTTAAAAGTAGAGTGCCTTACATTAAACTGATGATATTATCATGTTGAAGTCCAAGTAATACTCTGTTTATTGTTTAAAAAAATAAAAGGAGTATCATTGAATACAATTGTTTTGATAATGTCGCTGTGCAGCAAACTTATGAGGTGGAAATATCAATTTCAATGATATCGGACAAAAATTGTGTCATTATTCCAGGGTTATGAATAGAAAATTAAGCATCAGAATCATCAACCATGACTTTACAGCACAGTTCTGAGGTGGCTAGTCTGCATTCCGCACTAAGACACAAACATCTTGTGTGAAACTACTTCTTTCTTTGGCGTGTGGCAGCGGGAAAAGTAGATGGATCTTATTTGACGTAACGGCATGGCAATAAAATATCTACCTTGGCATAAAAAAAACTATCGCGTGATTTGCGGCATTGGCAAACAGGACACACTGCATTATTTACCTAAAACACTTTGAAACAATCACACTTTAAGACACTCTAACTCATAGATTACCTTAGACAAACCATGCAATGACAGCCATTATGATAGAGGTGAAGTAGGGAGGGTGCAATGCTTAAATATTGTTTCTTTGCTACACCCCTATATATAGTTATGTGTATTCCTGTATCAGACTTTATATAAATTACAAATAGAATACTATCAACAACTAATGCACTAATGCATTCATTAGTGTTATTTTAAAAGTAAAAGCAAATTTTGTCATAAAACCCTTGGCAGTGCACTGACTGAGTGCAGCATTTTTTAAGGTCAAATGTGAAATTCACCTGAGAATTCAGCTTAATTTGACATTCGACCTAAAAACTCGCTGTCTCTAACAGTGAGATTCAAAGTGAACCTGTATTGTATAATTGCAAGCCTATCCATTTCAAGTATTCGGTCATCCAGACACTTTGAACATTAAGGACTCTTTTTATCAGTGAGCAACACGTACGTGAGCCTACGTACGCACAATAAATTTCACTTCAAAATGATCTATTCTACGATATTTCATCCAAATTTGCAAGAATTTCCTGCAAAAACACCAGTGAACTTAGAGCTTTAGGCCTGTAAATGTGACTGATAATTTTTCACACTGGTATGGTAAACTGATTTGTTTTCACCAGGTTGTTGTTCAGATTTACGCACGTTTCATGTCGTCATCCCAGATACTGGAATATTTACTCTACGTTTTATACCCACATAGGCCTACAGTCATAGGCCAAGAACTAGCTGTATCAAATATTTCAGTAGTACTATTACACTAACCTAAAAGACTTTTTGCACTTGCATAACTCGGTGGGCCCGAGTAGTGTAAAGTTAGGCCTAACGTTAGTGTAATTTGCCTAGGCCTATACTTTAATACATATATAAATAATAAAAAACAATGAATATATAACAGTTGTACTTCATGATCTAACGTTAGGCTAGCTTAGTTTTTAATATCATATAGCTCTAGGCTACATATAATTATAAAAACTAATTCAAAGTGAAGAATTTATATATATTTGTTTTTTTTCTCGCTGATTAGGTACTAACACTGCAGTAATTAACAACAACGTAAAATTGTGTTACTAACCTCGACTTCATCGTCTAATTTTCCCGTGAATTTCATTAAATGGAAATCGAATCAGGTTTTGCTATACCTCCTGTACATATTCAGATACAATTTTTACAGAGTTGATTGCTTCACTGTATCTCCCGTTCGGCCGTGTGAGAGTAATCTTAATTCTGGATTTGGTAAATCATGCGTAGGCCTGCGTACGTCCGTATGCGTAATGGTTTAAACGCGTGACGTATATGCACAGCTTGTAAAGAATGTGAGGGCGCTGCGAGTAGAAATGTACCAAATGTCGTGGATGTAAGGGCGCAATATTGGCATGGGTGGAATGAGATGCAGTATCTGGTTTTCAGGTGTGATTGCATGGAACATAGAGGTGGGATGACATTTGGGACAGGTTGGAATGTGGAACAGACTGGAATGTGCATTATTAGCGGTAAGGGGACTTGTATCATTTCCAATGTCTTCTTTTTCATACGTTGCTACCCTATTTCTGTAAATACTTTCCTCTATAAGCCCATTCTATATACTAGCTTTAAACAGTTGAATAGTCGAGCATACTGTCGACAGTTCTTGTTTTTATTTCATTGCCGAAGGTAAAGGGAACCTATTTAGTTACACTCGATTGTAAGTGTAGGTGTGTGTGTGTGTGTGTGTGTGTGTGTGTGTGTGTGTGTGTGTGTGTGTGATATTTCCTGTTAACACAATAACTCAAGAATAGTAGTTTGAAGTGTATCATATTTGGTATATGTATCTGTCTGGTGATCCATATTGTTTTTGGTGTTAGTGACATGAATATTAATAAGTAGTCAGAGCACAATACAAATTTCTGTCAAGAAGCTTGTTAACACGGCATCTCAAGAATAGTACATCGTATACATACCAAGGAGTTGGTATTAGACATTTATTAATGAGGGGTATTATCTTAACAATACAAAATGTTTCTTACTTTATAAATGGTGGTCCGTTTTCTTTCTTTTTCATTATAATTATTTTGAAAACAAAATTTAAAAAAATGTTGAAGTGGGTAAATTGAGATTTTTATGGAAAAATATTACAATCACAAAGATCTGAAGGGTTATTTCTTGTATTCGCCAAATGTCAATTCAAGCATAAACAGTGGTTGGTTCTCTTTATTCCATTGACATCTTGCAGGACTGTCCAGTTCAAACTATATCTGTTACATTTTTACAATTTTGCAGTTATGTGAGTGGAAGTTAATGCAAAAATGTTAAAGTACTAATATCTTTAACACCATAATTCCATTCATTTGGTGAAATTGTTTAAATTAGCTAATGATTGTGTTAGGGGCAATAGGCACTGAGTGTGTGTCGGTGTGTGTGTGTATCTGTCTGTGACAGCAACTTGTATACATTGATACATGTATCTTAAATCAAAATATTTCATTTTAAACAATTCAAAATGACAAAAGCACATCAGACGGGATGTACCAGTACATCCTTTCACATGGGATGTACTTATACATTCCTCGTAAATCGAAATATTTCACTTTAAACAAAGCAATCTGCTCCAGACGGGATGTACCGGTACATCCCTC
>JAIGNY010003632.1:690000-695000 GCA_020152595.1 Chiridota heheva | reverse complement strand
CAAAAATTAGGCTTTATGAGATTGACAAAGGAGCATCGCCAAGCCTCATTTCTGAAGGACACAGACGTCAACCTACGAACATATTCAGGAGAAAAACTGAACGTAAAAGGAATGATGAATGTACCGGTATCCTACTAGGAACAGCTAATGAGTTTGCCACTTTAAGTCATTAGTGGTAAAAGGCCCTTCTTTAATTGGTCGGATTAGCTACGACAGTTGAAGTTACATATGTGGCCACATTTAAGACCGTCACATTTGTGACCGTCACACCATCACACACAAAATTATACACATCAGAATGTTTTTTTATAAAGATCATTCACTGTAAAATGCGCTCTGATAAATCTATTTTAGATGACACGCTCGTACATTAATATTTCTTACTGTTATTTGTTGCATAATCAAATGTGTTTTTTTTTTTATTCATCGATGACAACTGCTAATTTTAGTTTATTTTATGCCCCTTTTTTCCTGCGCTACGTATACGATGGCCTAACGTACAAGACTTACGCGTTCTATCAAAGCGCCAAGCGCAGGCTAGTTACAAAAAACGATAAATGTTACGTTACTGAGCTTTTCAAGTGCACATCAGGCTACATAGGCGATTCCTGTATTCTTACCGATTTCTTACCATATCAGATTTTAATTTTTGAGGATATTTTGTCTGCTTAACAGGTAATAAAATGCCTAAATTTTGTAAAATTTAATTTGGTCTGACCGTCACTGATTTTGTGGTGAACCTGTTCTGCAACAATTTTCCATGATATTGTTCTCTCACTGTCTCATACATGTTGTCAGAGTCTCAACATTTTGAAGCTCAAATTTGATTCAACCCGCGATTCTACAACTAATACAAGTATGCCTAGCTGTGATTCCTGGCCCATGATTTTTTTTTTCTCTCACTATCTCAGACATGTTGTCAGTCTCAACATTTTGAAGTTCATTTCAAGCCGCGATTCTACAACTAATACAAGTAGCCTATGCCTATCTGTGATTCCTGGTCCATGATTTTTTTTTTCTCACTGTCTCAGACATGTTGTCAGTGTCTCAACATTTTGAAGTTCAAATTTGTTTCAGCCCGCGATTTTAACTTACATGTACCGAAGTTGACCTGTAAACCTGTTCTGCAACATGCTAGAAGGAAGAACTTGTATGGTGACCAAAATTAGATTTGGCAATTGAAAAAAGAGTAAAACGATGTCAATTTGTTCAAAGTACCAGGTCAATGCTACCGCAAGCGACATGACATCGATGGGAATGGCAAGAAAAGTCATGGGCACGAGTGCATGCAGACTATGCAGGACCATTCATGGGATATATGTTTCTTGTGTTGGTTGATGCTCATTCTATAAATGGATTGAAGTGCAAAAAAGACTACTTCGACATCTTTTGCAACAATTCAAACATTGCGCAAACCGTTTTTGCAATACGGTATTCCTGAAATGTTAGTTACACACAATGGACCATGTTTTACCAGTAATACATGAGTTCAAAACATTTTGGAGTGAAAATGGTGTCAAACACCCAACTTCATCACCATTATACCCATCATCAAATGGATTATCTGGCAGAGCTGTTTAAACTATTAAGTCAGGGATAAAGAAAATGAAAACAGGGTCTCTGGACGAGAAACGTTGCAGATTCCTATTTCATTATCTCGCACAACCCCTCAAACGACAACTGGGTTATCGCCTTCATAAATATTCATGGGATTTAGCAGAAGAATGCATTTTGAGAACCTTTTGATATTTGAGACAGATATACAAAGAAGCAGCTATTAGATAATTAAAGCTGTATTTCTCTTCATACATCATCATTTTTGTGCACGCTGACATTTTTTTCAGCTTAAAACCTATAAGAGGTATTGTGACCATTTAAAGACTGTTCCGCTGAGTCCCCTATATATATTTTTTATCATCTGGATAAGAAATTGTTTGCCTCTATACACCTTTAGGAAAGGACTTAATGTGCACGACAATTTACGGGTGTGATGCTGTTGTCGTATATAACAAAGCATATTCGCCTTTAAACATCGCAATTTCAGTGTTTTATAGTCTATCCCTATAGCAGTATAAGGCGGTGACATCTGCTATCGAGCGCCATTAGTCTAGCTGAGAGTTACGAAGAGATTAGAATTCTCACGGTAAATATTAACTTGTATCTTGTTTTATAGTCAGGCTAATCAAGGTTATTGCAAAAAAGTACTCCTTAAAAGAACCCACCTGCTTGATGTTATACAAACTAGATCTCTGTTTGGTTTAAAGTTAAGCTCGCTTATGTCAAGTTGATTAGCTGGGTGTGTGGTATTCTGATTGGCCGAAGCTAGTCTCACACTTATGGCTTGCAGAGCTAGAGAATTGCAAACTGATTAGATGTATCCCGCACACATGATCAATTAGCTTGAGGAGGTTAGAAAACTAGTATCTGAAAATGGTGACTTAGAGAATTTATGCCTTTTTTCTGGACAATTTTTGGTTGTATACTAGACTTTATGATATCATCTGTTTAAACTGTGAATTATTTGGAAGGAATCAGAAGTTACCAGAATATACGAGAGAAGTGCTTTTTCAGCGTTTCAGAGTTTCGCTTTGTATTAAGCGTCAACGTTGATTTTTAACATACCGTTTGCGCGAACTATACAGTTTTTACCATTTCTCAGTGGAAACAAAAATAAGCTGGGTTAAATATTTTCGTGTTTCCTTAGATGCCTGATGAACCGAAATACGACTCTACTGACCGCTGCAATCACTCTGCAGATACTGATGATAAGTATTGCCCATTACAGTAATTGCCCATTACGAGAGAACTGTTTTTTCAACATTATAAATACAAGTTTTGCTTTGTATCGAGCGTCAACCTTGATTTGTAACATACCGTTTGCGCAGACTATGGAGCTTTTATCATTTCTCAGTGGACAAAAAATTATGCTCGGGTGAAGTATTTTCGTGTTTTCTTTGATGCCTGGAGAACAGAAATACGAAACAATTGACTGCTGCAATCACTATGCAAATACTGATGACAAGTATTGCACGTTACAGTAATTGCCCATTACGAGAGAACTGTTTTTTCAACGTTATAAATAAGAGTTTTGCTTTGTATCGAGCGTCAACGTTGATTTGTAACATACCGTTTGCGCGGACTATGACGCTTTTATCATTTCTCAGTGGACACAAAATTATGCTCGGGTGAAGTATTTTCGTGTTTTCTTTGATGCCTGGAGAACAGAAATACGAAACAATTGACTGCTGCAATCACTATGCAGACACTGATGACTGGTATTGCCCATTACAGTAAACTATGGACTTGAAATTTATAATCACATAGGTTTTACATGGTTAAAGAGCGGGAAATAGCGATTTGACCTTCCATACCATACCCTTTGACCTTGATGATGACCTTTAAACTAAAAATCAAAGCCGGCAGCTTCTGCCCATAAAAGATTGATCTAGTATGGGTGTCTGCAGCCAGCTACAGTATAAACAAACAATTTCCGTCCAATGTAAACAAAAATTTGCGGGCTCAGCTATACGATTCAACAAAAGTAGATGAAACAAAGCAAGCTACTTTCATCAATATTGAAATTTTCGTAGCTGCCATCGAAATAGGCTGAGGGGTTGGGTTGTGGGTGGTATCAGGGGGACTCCAAATTCTCCCGGTGACAAGTGGAAAAATTGCAATGGTAAATTAGGTTGTTTCCAATATAAGTTACTGCTAATCAGGAAATCACCTTCAATTTCCGGGACATTTTCTTTATTTTCGAAAAAGTTCCTTTATTTCGGGAAATATTCTTCCATTTCGGGAACTTTTGGCAAGTAGTTTTTCGGAAATTTGGACAGTTTGTAGGCGAAGGTGGGGGGTGAAATCATAATATAAAATATAGGATTTACTGACGACCCCAAATTAGCATCCTTTGCATTTGAAGGAAAAAACTTCCTCCCTGTAAAATAGTGGGGAAAGGAAAGGGAGGGGGGGGGGGGGGGCGGGGAGTGGGGTTAAAATATAAGATCTACCGACAGCCTCGAATTAGCATCCCGTGCATTTAAAGAACTAGAACGGTAAATACCGTCATGGTTCGCATGCCCATGCAAATTGGCACCCATATCATATGACCCGGCCAATTATAAAAATGGCATCTCACACTAAGTTTCATATGGCATCCCATGTCCCACATGGCATCCCATGTCCCACATGGCATTCCACCATATCTCCCACATGGCATCCCACCCATGTCCCACATGACATGCTATCCCATGTCCTACGTGACATTCCATCATATGTCCCACAGGGCATCCCATCCTATTACCTACATGACATTCCACCCTATGTCCCACATGGATCACATCCCATATCCCCAATGACATCCCACCTCATGTCCCACATGGCATCCCACGTTATTATCCACAGGGGTCACATCCTACATGTATGTCTCACATTAATTTAAGCATATGTACCACATGACATCCCTCCCTATGTTTCACATGGCATCTCTCCCTGTGTCCCGCATCAGTGGCTTCCCACCTGATGTCCCACATGGCATCCCACCTTATGTACCACCATATGTTCCACATGGTATCCCTCCCAATGTCCCAATGACATCCTACTTTATGTCCCACATGGCCTCACATCCCTTGTCCCCTTGGCCTCCTACCCTATGTCCCACATAGCATCCTACCCTATGTCGCACATGGCATCCTACCTTATGTCACACATGGCATCCCAACCTATGTCACACTCTGTGTTACTCTCGGCATCCAACCATATCCCACATGGCATTCTACCCTGTTCCACATGGCATCCCACCCCATGTCCCACATGACATCTCACTCCATGTCCCACATGACATCTCACCCCATGTCCCATATGACAACCCATAGGCTCCATAAGAAGTCTCATCCTAGCTATCACATTCCCTGATTGAGCATACTATGTATGAAAATGTCAGTTCATATGATAAATTATATGCAATTATGACTTGTTGAAATGTGGGTGGGACCCCATGT
>JAIGNY010003632.1:615000-685000 GCA_020152595.1 Chiridota heheva | reverse complement strand
CGGGGAAATTTAATTGAAACGACACGTTATTTAGTGGCGTAGTTGAGGTGACACCAAAGGTGTCACTTCCAGCGCAAAGCGCTCGACTTTTCGGCGTGGGGTACATTGGCCCGCTAAAGAGCCCCTGGTGTGTACCAGGGGTGAAGTATCAATAGGGGTCCAGGGCACGAAGCCCCCGGAAGTTCTCCCAAAATTGATATTTCAAGGGAAAAAAAGTATGTCACAACGCATGGTAAGACGGTGTATTATACCAGCCAAGATTCATGTCAAAGAGAGCTATATATAATACACCATATACAAAACACAAAATCATGAACACGCATAATGTGGAAATATATTGTTTTATTACGTCAAAGAGAGCTATAATACACCATATACAACTGTACAAAGCACACAATCAAAGCGGTTGATTTGTCGGAGTGGAGTCCAGGGCTCGTTTAAGGGTCCCTGGTGTGGACCAGGGGTGAAATATCGATAGGGTCCAGGGCACGAAGCCCCCGGAAGCTCTCGCAAAATTGAAATTTCAAGGGAAAAAACGTATGTCACAACGCATAGTAATAAGATGTATTATACCAGCCAAGATTCATGTCAAAGAGAGCTATATATAATACACCATATACAAAACACCAAATCATGAACATGCATAATGTGGAAATATATTGTTTTATTGTTTACGTTTGTACATGGTTAGGTTTATCGTAAAAATGTGGGTAGTCTAAGAATAAGGTTTTCAATAATTTACTACAAACTTGTGTAAGTGTTTTCAAACTTTTAAAATGAGCCTGTTCTGTATCACGTGTACTCCGACACCCACCTCCCTCTGTCTCCCCCTCTCTCTCTGTGTGTGTCTTAGTTCATGTATTTAAATACAAAATTGCACAAATTTTTGATATAATTTTACCAAAAAAGCTTTTTCTGAGAAAGTGCCCTTTTAAAATCTAAAACCATAATAAGCACCTGGAATGTCAAAGCTTGTTGAACCGACGGCACCAATGTGAACCGACGGCACCAATGTGAACCGACGGCACCAATGTGAACCGACGGATTAAAATCTGAACCGACGGATTAAAATCTGAACCGACGGATTAAAATCTGAACCGACGGATTAAAATCTGAACCGACGGATTAAAATATTGGAGGGGGGGAGATCGCCCCTCCCTATCCTTTTGCTACGCCACTGAACAAGACCAAACAACAAATCTATAGAACTTCTTAGCAAATGTCATTTCGCATTTAGACATCTTTCATCTACTTGAAGGATAATTTTATCATTTGGAATAACTGAAATAGCAGATTTACACCTCCTTTACAATCATATCATAGGTACATGGTTTGTACGGTGAACTATACCAACACCAAATTATACAAATTCACAGCGACCGTCATTACAGTGTTGGCGCAGCTATCGTCCATGGGGGATATTGTGTCGGGATCCTTGTCCAAGTGATTGCAATGCGACATTGCTTGAGCCGCTTACATTTACGTTGATATGTACGCTTGACTTTAATCACACTGGCATAGTATGGAGGTTTACCTATTAAAAGTGGTACCTCATTCGTTAGAGACCCTGGAAATAGAAGCACACACCTCATATGCTGACACTTTTAACTCCAAGTCACTTGTGTCTCCTTACCTAGAACTTTGCTGGGGTCTTCTGATTGGGATCAATGTCTTCTGAATGGTGGTGGTGGTGGGGTGGAGGTAGGAGTGGTTGAGGCATCAGTTACCCAAGTGGGTGGATTTTTAAGGGTTCCCCGAAGAGCAACGGTGGGATTTCCAACTGCCATGTTAATTTTCCAACTGGCATCCCATTTGTAGGGGGGAGGGGCATCTCTGCCCCAACCCCTCATAGTGACGTCTCTGCTCCTTACCAACCATGTTGTTACACATTTGGTAGGAATGTTTACCTCTGAAACCTTTATAAGTCACCTGCGTAACATGGAACTCCAGACTTGGTTGAATTAACATTCCAGCTTTAAATAAGTCTGTCCATCTGTCATGAATTTAAGTGGTTCTTCTTCTCTGCAATGTGGGGCAAACTGTCAGTTAGGAGTGAATAGGATGAGACATAAAGGGAACTGTCACTAAGCAATCCATTGGAGAATAAAACTCTTGACCAATAGAAGATCATGAATAGTTGCACGGAAGGGGTACCTATAATATTAAAGCACTATTATGAGGGCTGGGGCAACCTATCGCAAACAACCATGGGAAAGGCCTGGGAGGAGTAAAATGATAGAGAAATCAATGATGATAAGGCATACAAGTTATGTAGTCAGAGGACTGTGTTGCGTCTCCTTGTCACTAACTGTCAGTCTGTCAATGTTGTGATACTGTTTTCATCTGGATGTACTTGAAGATAATCTGATTGATCCAACCTGCTTCCAAGTTCCAAGTAGAAATTGAGTTATTTTAAGTCACTGCCAATTTTTCATTCACCGAATTCCATCCCCTCTTCTGTGTGAATGAAACGTGTTGAGAAAAGGCTGAATGTTTAATACAGGGTCTTATCTCAGGCTTCACATGAGTGGTATAGCCCAACAAATAAGCAAATGTGGCACCACCACAGTACTAGAGAGTCCCAAACCCAATGAGCATATCTAAACTAAGATCATGATAGCATTTTTTTTTTATTTCAAGGGAACATGTACCTCTGTAACAGACATACATCACTATTTGAATGAAAGGTAACTTTTAACAACTGGTTTTCCGTCCCCCCTGGAATATCTGCCTTACAGTTTTCAATGAAATCATTGTAGCACTTTTTGTTTGTTCAAAACAAATTAGATTATACAACTGATGGTGCATTACTCTTTTCCCATTATCTATTAAATCATTTCAAGAATAAGCATTTCAAAATTGGGCATAACTTTTCTCTGGGGTGTCAGATTGCATAGAAAGTCTTTTCAATATTACTTTTATACATTCCATCCTTGTTTTTGACAAAAATAAATGAGTAAATTATTGGATTGGTTTAGTTTTACACAATACATTACTTTGCGAATGCAGGACATTCATGTGTACCTTGCAGGTCTGTTACAACAAGCCTGTCTGCTATTTCAGTTAAAAAAGTGGCTCCACCAGATCTACAGTAACCTAAAACACAAAATACATACAAAACTAGTATGTCTATTCTTGTTTGAGGCAGATGAATTTATAGATGAATAATTAGGGAATAAATGGTACACAAATACAAACATTCACATAACACTTAAGAAAAGTCAAAGAAATTAATTTATTATCAAATGATAATTTATTTATCTCTTTTGGTTCAAATGTAAATCTTGTTTTAACTTGATCACAAATAAGCAATGCATTAAACCCTTTTGATGTATAAGTGCTTCTTTAAAAATGTATGGATGTGTAGCAGCAACTTATGCTAAATTGCTTTAAAATCCATGGAAAATAACAAAACAAATCATCCAAATTGGTTAAAAATTGACCATTTTAGAGCATTTTGATTTTTTAGGCCAAAATATGCAAATTTGTGTTCCTCTTTATGTTCCTCTTCTGATGTATGAGTGGGCGGAAGTTCCTATTTCCTTATGTAACCTCTTTGTTTTTGTTTTTTAATTCATTGTCACAGATTTGTGAGAAAAATTTTGTTTTTAACCAAACGTTTTTAAGTGTTGACCATAAACTTAACCATAATCTAGCAGGAATAGACTTTGTCTTCATTTTCAAGAACTGAAATTGAGGAAGGAAACATAAAGAATTACATAAAGCTTTTCACCTACCCATTTGTAGACTTTGAAGCTTTGATTTGGACTACAGGTACATTTCACTTCACATCTGAGCAACCTTTGTATGTTTGCTTTGAAGACCAGACATCAGTTAATGATGTAAATTAAATTTAGTGTTATATTTGAGTATTTTAGAGCTTTATGAAATAACACAACAAATAATTGTTCACACAAATACAAAGTGTTTGTTGTCTCGTGAGTGGAACTGCCATTTATTTTTTCTTCAAAAATGTAATCTACAATAGTTCTAAAGAGAGCAACTAGCTTTGTTTTTTCTTTGCCATATCCCACAGGAAAAAATCATTTATCTAGATCAATAGAGCAAAAAGACAATATATTACACTATACAAATATTTTATACCATACTGCATTACATCACATATTATATATACACTAATAAAGCTTAAATTTGAATTTGCTACTGTTTGTCTTAAACTTAATATGCTTTTTTACTTAACTTGCTTGTCAATATTTTCTTGCACCAAACTGTAAGGTAAATGTTCTAAATGTCACTAGTCTTTTATGACAGCGTTTTAAAGTATGTTTGTCTGAAACTAAATGTACTTTTTACACTAGACTTCCTTGTCAATATTTTCTTGCACCAAACTGTAAGGTAAATGTTCTAAATGTCACTAGTCTTTTATGACAGCCTTTTAAAGTATGTGTCTATAAAGTGCTACAAATAAAAGACTATTCGATATCAACAAATCTATGAATGCTTCACCCTGGTGTCAGAAAATGGACAAACAATTTCATCAATATATTGTAAAAAATCCTTAAATAGTTCCTCTTATTTTCTTGCTCCTCCACATCATTTTCTCTTTGTACAGCGCATAGAAATGCTTAACATGGTTTTGCACTATAGAAATTAATTATTGTTTTATAATAACAACATTATTCTTAAAGATGGTAATTATCAACCATGTACCAGTTACATGACACTTTACTTTGTCTAAGTTGAGTTTTATAAAGCACCGATAATGATAGTTTGCATGAGACATTAAACCATCTGTATACCTTAGCTTTTTGTTGATGCAAAGATATTGTGGTACCCATATTCATGTCTTACACTGCTCCAATATCAAAATGTATTGATCCATTTCATTACTGCAGGTAAAACAAAGAAAGATATAATATTAAAGAATCATCTCATGAAACAATATTTCACATACAGCAACACTTGTTTCATTTTATCATGTATGAAGTATGCTGTAAAAAAACAGGATGGATGGAGACATCATTTGATGCAGTATTACTGTCAGTCACAGCATTCTTCTTCACTTGGTGTTGCTGTAGCTTCCATGCCACCTAAATGACTGATGGGTAAATACGGATCTAGCCCTGATACTGCACTTATTTGAGCACATTTTTTCTTTGAGAAGTATAGTACTTATTTTATTTCTCTGTTGCTCTGCCACAATCTTTGAAGGAAAGTAAAAGGTAGTGATAAGTTGATATCAAGACAATGTGATGCTGCAGTACTTTCCTCTCAAATAACTGAGGGACTTGGAAAAAAAATAACATCAAATGATACTGTAGGTTATGAATGAAAAATATGACTTGTGAGGTAAGCAAACTTGTGATGGTTTGCTATACAAATCATTTATATTTTGCTATACAAATTGTTTTTGACCAAATGTGTTTTTTAATTGAAGTTGTGAGCTCTTTCAGTGTTTGAGCAGAAGCAGAATTCAAATATTTTGCAAGTAGCACAAAGAGTAATTTTAAGTAGACATGACAGCATATTAACAATGTAAAGATTGACCCTTCTTACATTCTGGGCTGCAAAAATCAGTGATTTATATTCAAAATCTTAACTCTTTTCCCCCTAATATGTACTGTTCTGAAATGACTATGTTTTGTTATTTTTAGATATACATTAAAGGGGCCTTGAAGCAACATGAAAGAAGGCAATTTGTGTAAATCAATTGTTAGCTTTCTTAAGAATGAATGTATGAAGGTGGGGAAAATGGCTGCAATATAATAGCAGAACTATAAAAGAGAGTAACACTCCATATGGAACCGAACTACACATAATTCATACTCTTTTCAATCTACAAAAACAATATGACAGAATAAATGAACTGTGATAACAAGATGTTTGAAGACTGTGCATAATGTTACTGTAAAGTCCTGTCAACAGTATACTGCTTTATATACTGTATCCAAGGAGTCAAATTGAGAATCAACAGAATTAACAAAATTTGTTGTCTATCTCAGTACCGCTGAAGAAAAAAACGTTTTTTTTAGATCTACATGTACCATTAGATTGGTTTATGGGGCCTGTGAAAGCATGAAATAATCACAAATCTGTAATGTAGAACTACAAGCATAAAATGTTTCAAATGATATCAGTTCTGAAGTGAGAACAAGACTGAGAACAAGGACAGCAAAATAGTGTATAGTACTTAAGCTTGTCCCTCACTAGAAAAAAAAAAAAAAAACTTAGTTATTTCTGCAGTAATGCTCTATACTGGTCTAGTCAGATAATGATGAAAAGTATGCTTCAAATCAACTCAGAAAACCAGCTCTACCTACAGACCTATGGGCTTAACTTTTCAGCATGCCAGAATTTTGATAAAGTTGTTTTTGGAACAAACAAAAAACAAAAAACATTTTGTTGTAATTTAAACTAGTTAACATTTCATAAACTTTATATATCAAGGCGTTATGTATTAAAGGTAAATATACAATGTATGATCGGACACTGCAAACTTATCTTCAAAACCAATATCAGTTTTATGTTAAGTTTTTTGTGTTATTTCTCTGATCCAAAAGTAAATTGCCACCTTTTTGACAAAACAATAAGTTGCGAAAAAGTAGCAAATAATCAACATTCATTAACAGTACCACGATGCAATGTTAAGGGTCATACTATTTTGTAACTGTACAGCCTGCACTGCGTCTGCGTGAGTTTCAGAAGGTGACACAGAAATTTTGTTTTTGTTGTCAAAGACATAATAATTTTCAAATATTTCATAGTAATCTGAAATTATCTGAGTATGACCATGACTAGTCCAACAAACTTAACAGGACTAGTAATTATCTGAGTATGACCATGACTAGTCCAACAAACCTAAAAGGACTACAGTATATTAAACTGTTAATTTAGTTAGGACATATTAGAGAAGACGGTAAATAATAACAAATTTCCAACACTTCGGTAAACGCAAACTAAAGGGTCACACTTCCTAAACTGTGTTAGAATCTGCAGTTGCTCGTAAGAATCTTGCTCAAAATGAATGAGAAATGTTAAAACTTAGCAAGTTATTATCAATGTTGTACAGTATGCTTACATAAAAAAAGAAAAAAGAATATCAATCATACGGTAAGGTAAGGTGGGTAACAAATTCGGGTCATACTACAGTAATAGGCCCCAGGCTAGTAATAGTAGGCCTTTAGTATTAGACCTAACGTTAGTATGCCTACTGCCAGTGCCACTAGAGCTAGGGCCTGAATATTTGGTGCATACACATATCGTTTTTTGGTAGGCCTAAACCTAGTACCAGCAAATCCAAAATTGTAGATAACGGTAACAAGAGTATTATTTGTTTATATCTGTAAGCTCTGTCAATAATCGTAACAACCAAATTAATTTTATTTTGCATAATTCCGTCCTATGTCTCAATGTCTTGCCGTAATAACAACCTAGTGTTACAGAAAAGCTACATCTTATCACGTTAGGAAAAAAATTAGGTCCAAGAAGTGAGACATTTTTTCCTGCGCATTTTCATCCACTAAAAGTGACTTAAATTTGACAACACAAATAAATAGTTCACTTGATAAGAGCATATTGAGTCTAATAAAGAATTGTCTGCTATGAGGAAAAGTAAAAGTGACTTACACAGATCCGAAAAACGAGTGACAAATCTTACTTTTTTAAACATCATCACGAAAAGTCTTTATTTGGGAACTTTACACGGCAAGAAAATTAACGAATACGCTGGCCTAAACATCACTTAGACTAAACGGAACCGCCTTTTTAAACACGACTTATATTCGTGTTTCCGTGACCATGTTTTCCATAATGTTTAAGCCAACTTAACCGCTTCGCTCCGGGCGACGGAAACGCCGGGCTCCGGCTGACGTAAACTCCATGTTTAATGTATTTTACAGCGTAAACATGTAATTTAATGCAACTGAAATGCCCCATTCCTCGCGAGGTAAACGCCGTGTCTAGGTGACGTAAACTCCATGTTTAGCCTGTTTACAACGTAAAAATGTAATTTACTGCGACTAAAATGCTTTAATTCTGGTGACGTAAACGCCGTGCTCCGGGTAACGTAAACTCTCTATTTAACGTGTTTACAACGTAAAAATGTGATTTAGTGCAACGTAAATTTTCAGTTCCTGGCGGTGTAAACGCCGTGCTCTCCGGGTGACGTGATCTCCATGTTTAATGTGTTTACAACGTACAAATGAAATTTAATGGAACTTAAATGTCTCATTCCTGACGACGTTAAACGCCGTCTTTTGGGTGACGTGAACTCCATGTTTAATGTGTTAGCAACGTAAAAATGGAATTTAATGCAACTCAATTGCTCCATTCCTGGCGGCGTAAACGCCGTGCTTCAGGTGACGTAATTTTCATGTTTACGTGTTTACAGCGTAAGGACGTAAAGTTGGTGGACAAGAAACATGGATTTTCCGTTGAGTATAACACCGGAAATTCGGTGCTTCATTGAACGGAAATTCTTTGCTCAAAGTGACGTGAACTCAATGTTTTATTTGTTTACAATGTAAGATTGTAAGCTTGGAAAACCAGACACTGGCATATTTCACGCTCCCAGTCGACGGAAACTCCTTGTTCTCTGCATCGGAAACTCGATTCGGACGCCATGGTCGGAAACCTGTTTCTATGGTCGGAAATGCAGCATAAAATGGTCCAAACTGGTATTTGTAGGAACTTAAACCTTATGAACTAAATTCCACAAGCCTAAATGATATTTACTGCTATTAGATACAAAAATTAAAACTGTTTTTCATATATTTGGGTAGCTTTTATTGTACATTTAAGATTTAGTAAAAACATAAACGTAGGAAATAAATTATGGGACGGCATTTTATGACGAGCTTTCTGGCTGTTTCTAGTACTCTAATACAAACAGCTCTCCGCTATCGATGTTATAGAAAACTAAGAATATGAAAAATGTTGACTTAAAGTTCACTAGACACAAAATAAGTAAATTTTTCAAATATCTATTGACCTGTTTTGCATCGGAGCCCGAAGTATATTATGTTACAAATCTCAGGTAATACCTAGTGAGTACGTGGTATAAAATTTGGTCGTATAAGTTTTGTATCCCTTTACACCACGAGGGTCAAAAAGCTTTGCTGCTCTAACATGTCGGTGAAGTGCCCCTTTAACTTTCAAGTCTTCTTTCTGATTGGTCAGCTTTGCAGTTTTACCTATCTATCTGTCTAGGTTGATATTGAGAATTAGAAGACTGAATAAGAAAAAAAAAATACATGAGGCAATTGATTAACATTTTTAAACATAAAGCATATAAAAAGGCTTTATAAAACCTTATCTTCAAAATAAGTTAAATTTTCTTTAACATAAAAGATCACTTGAAAAAGTGTTGTTCCCACGGGTTATGCATTCATAAATTAATTACGTCCATCATAAACAGATAAATACACATATTTTTTTGATTATTAGCTAACTCACTAAAGGCTTCCCTATTCATATTTTGATGACTGTAGAAAGTTATTCTTAATTCTTACGCTTTAATTTTATAAATTTTGCCATCCTTAAACCAACCTGCATTCGTATATTTTTATTATGCCTACTTCTAGAGTAACTTTACATTCTTGGAATTTTTTACCAAAGTTTACTTTTAATAGGCCAAAAAACGGATGAATTGTCAATTTTTGTATTGTAATATTTCGAGCGATGACGAAAGTAATGACATTCCACTCTAACAAAAGATTTAATACCTTTTAGAAAGAGACTTTTCTAGAATTGATGAGGGCAGAAACGAGAATATTGTGAAAACAAGATCAAAATAAATTTGTTTAAAATATTTAACCGAAAAGTCAAAAAGAATTTCAAGTATGCAGGTTTGTACGATATATATATATATATATATATATATATATATATATATATATATATATATATATATATATATATATATATATATATATATATATATATATATATATATATATATATATATATATATATATATATATATATATATATATATATATATATATATATATATATATATATATATATATATATATATATATATATATATATATATATATATATATATATATATATATATATATATATATATATATATATATATATATATATATATATATATATATATATATATATATATATATATATATATATATATATATATATATATATATATATATATATATATATATATATATTCTATTTTATCGAATTTTCTACATAACATTTGAAATTTCATATAACGCCATCATTGGGGCTAAAGCCTTGGCAACTTTTAAGGCGTCTTAACCCTTATGATGACATAATACCCATGTTCCAAGCTATTACAGAGACACGGGGATTATGATCGAATTTAATCCCTGAATAACACTTCACAATTGAAAAAAAAAAGGACTGAAAACTTTAACCTTTGCAACCTTACATATTAAAGTTTTAATTTGATAAAAAGGACATTCACACACTGATGAAAATCGAGATCACAATCGATCATAAATGATCAAATTTATGAAGCATGGCTGGACGAGGATATTATCTTTTTTAATGTATATCTAGTTTTTAATTGTCTGTGTAATTCTTCGAACAGTCGAAGGATTACAACAAATTCTGGTCGAAGCATTTTGAGTTTTACCATACCGCCAATCTGCCAATACATTTTGTAGAAGGAATGGGCCTCTGATAAGTTTTTGGTGACAAACGGAAAAAAAAAAAGATTAATGAATAAAGATTGCGAGTAGTTCGCACAGTTCTATTCCACGTAATGATAATCCTCACACTTGGATAAGCCATATCGGGAGCGCTATAATCCTCAAACGTTGATGAACCATATCAGGAACACTAATTTCAGAATATGAAAATTGTTTAAGTATCTATTTGTCTAAAATACGATATTCATGTCTCAGTCATATATCAGTAGACGTTCACAGACCTTAATAATGGTAGTGGTACATATGATCAATATGTGTAGCACTTTAGAGAACTGGCCGATTTAATAGAATGTCACTTCATAGGAATGCTTACAACCATTAACGTCCCCTCTCTGACACCACACTTGTCAAGTAAAAGTAATACTTGGCTTTTTCTTATAGTTTTCAATTTGGCTGACACCTGGAAGATCGCGAATTATTTTCAACCTCCATGTGTGATCGTCACCCGACATGCCCGATAGCCAGATAAGTGGATTGACAGCAGCTCGGCGATCGATCTTGCTCTTCTTTTGCTCGCACTCCACCCAATAAAGCCATTGTTTTCTGACGATGAATTTTCTGAAATGCGAAAAAACACGAATTAAAGTAATCAGAATTGAGTAATCAGGTAATGAATTTTATAAAAATTAGATGTGAACACGCTTGAGCCGGCGTAACTTAAGAAGGTAGGGTGTGACCCATAGAATGTTTCGTCAGGCACCTACATGGTACTGAAGAGGTGTTAATTATACCTTTATGTTTTTGTCAGAGTTCGCAAAAGGCAAAGTACTTCTGAAAATGCTTTTGAGAACACTATGCTTATTCATGTTATTTTCACGGTTGTACGAGGTAGGGAGTGGTCCGAGCACTGCTCTTAATTGGGCAGAGATGCAGGGACGGCGGATGATGTTTGAGTCTGAAGGCACAGGATCTGAGGGCATTTTCCAACTGTCGTAATTTAAAACTTCAAAAATGCAGGGTATTTTTGTCCAAAATTCGGTAAAATAATACATTTGTATATAAGCCGATATAAAGATCTACAAAAATTGGTAAACTTAAACATCATATTAAGTCTTGAAGTCGGAAGGATTAAGATTTATAGATCATGATTAGATTACCCAATTCTATTGGTCATGAATCGGAATATATCTAATGTCTAAAATAATGTGAAAAACAAATAAGGGCCCTTGGAATAATTCAGGAGGCCATCATTTTCTTGGGGAGAATAAATGGAACTCGGTGTATCAGTCTAAATTAGATCAGATTGCCCAAATTCACACCCAGTCTTCACCGCGTCAGTAGATAGATGGAAAGGGTCCCCATTTAATGTTTTTTCTTTCTTTCCAGAACCCAAATTAAAGGCGCTCCACGAGTGAAATTTGGGGTATTTTGCTAGATGTTTGTGGTCTTTCTTCAATCTGCCAATATTGAATGACATAGGAGTACCTTGTAAACTTTACCAAAACGACGGGAGAGGGCATGTCAGTTTATGTCATGACAATGACCCGGCTGACTACCGGATCCAAATAGTAAGTGTTGCCAGGGGCGTAGCCAGGATAAAATGTCGGAGAGGGAGGGAGGGGGGGGGGGGGAGGAAGCCAAACCAAACCGGGGCTGATAGGATAACGTGTTTTGTGAGCAGTTATGACACAACTAAATGGAACATATTGGGATGAGGGTGCATGGTCCTATAAGCCGAAAGTAGAGAGAGAGGTCCTCCCTAAAGGTTTTCCTCTAGAAAAAATTAAATTAGGAAATTTTTAACAAAAAATTGATGGAAATTTTGGTAAAATCATCTGAAATTTTAGTAAAATTTGGCAATATTTTCTGATAATTTTCCGAAAATTGAAGAAGATGGCACGAGAATGAAAGAAATTTCCCTAAAATTGGAAGATATATCCCAAACATTGAAAGAAATTTCCCTAAAATTGAAGAAACTGGACCATTAATCGAAGAAAAATTGAAAAAATTGACTAAAAAATCTAAAAAACATTTCCCCCAAATGAAAAAAAATTGTCCGAAAATTTAAGAAAACTGCAAGAGAATTAAGGAAATCTCTAAAAATTAAAAGACATTTCTCAAACAATGAAGGAAATTTACCGAAATTTTTTCGTAAATCAAAGAAGAGATATCCCATACATTGAACTGTTGAAGAAAATTTCTCCAAAATAAAGGAAATTTGCCGCAAATTGAAGAAAATTTACAGACTGAACAAAAATCGAAAAACAAGTATATTAATATGCATGGTGGGCGTGGCTTAACATGAAAGTACTAAATGATGTAAACACCAAAAGCAATGTTTCAGATTTATGCTATATGTGGTACACTGATGGGTAATGGTCTGAACGTATGTTCTAATGTTATGGTAGTGATGTCATAAATGCTAATGAGTAGGTGGGGCTTGCTGACAAATTCTTGAAATAGGATAAATGAGCAACCGTTTTTGCATCATACTAGCTTTGATGATGTTGTTTATTATTGTACAAATGCTAATGTTGTCAACATTTTTATTGATCTCCATGGTGGACGTGGCTTATGAATAAATATAAAACAAAATATTTTATGATATGCAATTACATAACAGTTAATACAAATTTTGAAAATCAATCAGCTGATGAAAAAGCATCAGAACCACAAAACCTTTTGGTTCTGGTTCAATTTTCTTCCTGTTTTTGAGAAATTTACCTCTTCTATTTTGGCGAAATCTGTTTATTTTTGTAAAAAAAATTCATTTTAGGGGAAGTTTCTTCAATTAATCTTCATTTTGGGGAATTTCTTTCATTTTGGGGGAAATTTCCTTTATTTTGGCGAAATTTTGTTCATTTTAGGAAATTTCCTTCATTTTGGGGAAATTTCCTTCATTTGGGGGAAATTTCGTTCATTCTGTGAAAAGTTCCTTTATTTTGGGTTTTTTTATTTTTATTTTAGGGAAATTTCCTTTATTTTGGGGGAAATTGCTTCATATTTTCAACACCTGTTGATAATATAAGCATGTACCCATTAACAAACAAAATTACCATGCCCAATATGACGCAAAATGGACATACAGTTGCTCATTTATAACTTTTTCGAAATTGCCACTTTAAGCCCCGCCTACTTATCAATATGCATGAACACACCACCACAAACATTAGGTCATATTTGCATACCACGGGCTATCTGTGTACCATATAGCATAATACATTACTCCAGTTTACTGTTCTTGAAATACTGTGTTTACATTAGCTCTTTACAGCAAAATCATGTTAAGCCCCGCCAACTATGTACATTAACGAAATTCAACGTTTTTATATCATGAACATGTACACACAAGCTAGCATCATAATTAAGCCGAACATGAAACAAAACAGACATGTGGTTGTTAAGAAAATGAACATTTCTAGATTTCTACTTTAAGCCTCGATTACTTATTAATATGCATGACATCATCATCTTAAAGAATAGGGCATATCTACAGACCACGGACTATCTATGTACCACCTGTGACATTAATCCATTTAACCGTTCTTGAGATACCGTGTTTACAAGCTCTTATCAGCAGAATCATATTTACATCCGACATCTATGCATAATAATAATATTCAAATTTTTACATCATGAACATGTAGGCACCAGCTAACATCATAATTATACCACACATGAAATAAAACAGACATGTGGTTCTTAAATTATGAACTTTTACAGATTTGTACATTAGGCCCCGCCTACTCATTAATATGCATGTCATCAAAAACAATAGGGCACATCTACAGACATGGGCTATCTGTGTACTACATATGACATGAATCCAGTGTACTGTTCTTGAGATATAGCGTTTACGAGCTGACCGTCACATACACAGGCACACACACCCACACACGAAGACAAACACACACATTCACCCACACACACATGCACACATACATACATACATACACACACACACATTCACATTCACATATATACATACATACATACATACATACACACGCACACTCACACATACATACATACATACATGCATGCATGCATGCATACATACATACATATCATACATACATGCACACAAGCCATCATGACCGCATAGGTTCCTAATGCTATCACATCGGAAACCAAAAACAAAATCGAAAAAAATTCCAGAAAATAAAGGAAATTTCCCGAGAATGTAGCTAAGATAAAGGAAAATTTAAGAATTTAAAGAAAATTTTCCTCAAACCGCCACGTGAAGGAAATTTCTTGAAAAAAAGTGAAATTTTCCGAAAATTGAAGGAGATTTCCCGAGTCTGTTACTCAGTGTTGGCTGTTGAGATTAACTTGATATATACCTTTCATTGGGATATTTTTCTGGGGCAAAAGTGGATTGGGGGAAATTACCTCCCAGTTAGTATGTTGAAAAAAAAGGCTTTGCCCCGCCACTCCCCATGCACAAAATTCTATATTGCATTGTACGAACTTCTAGACTTTAATACTACATTTTCTTCAATTTTCGCGAAATTTCCTTCATTCTCGGGCAATTATCTGAAAACTAAAATGTTCGTCAATTCTTCCATTCATTTTTTGGCAATTTTCTTCAATTTCTTTGATTTTTTTGGTCATATTTTTTTTGAAATGGGCCAGAAATTCACCATTTTACAGCAGTTTGGATGCTAAGGCCTCATTATAATCAATCATGCACATTTTTGTGATATAATAAAAGGAAATAAGTTGAACACAACCAAGTGGCTTTGAATTTTCATAATGATTTTCAGTGGCAGAAATTGAAGACATAATCCTTATGTCATATGATAAAATAAAAATATATATATATATATATATATATATATATATATATATATATATATATATATATATATATATATATATATTCTAAAGAATGCCTTGTTCAAATGTAAACCTTTTATGATATATATATATATATATATATATATATATATATATATATATATATATATATATATATATATATATATATATATATATATATATATATATATATATATATATATATATATATATATACATACATATATATATATACATATATATATATATATATATATATATATATATATATATATATATATATATATATATTATATATATATTTATACATATATATATATACATATATATATATATATATATATATATATATATATATATATATATATATTTATATATATATATATATATATTTTTTCCATTTTGCTCCAATTCATTACAAATCTTCATCAATATGCATTAATTTTTGATTCAAAAGTGTTCAAAAACAGTCCCACTCTCCGAAGAGCCATGAAATGTATATTTCATTCTATGCAATTCTTCGAAAATATCGTTGTAGTATCTTTGATGCTTTTTGGCGGAAATCAAAGTGACGTATAACTGTCTAAAGCAAATCAATTGAAATAAATAGTTTAGTCTCACCGTTGTTGCATTTCATTTCCCATTTAACCTGTGAGTTTCTTCTGTCGCTTCCCTGTCTTGTGTCAGCACCTCTTGGGAATTGCGTTTGTACTGTCTGTGAAATAGAAACAAACTACATCAAGATATTAAGAGCATTTCTAAAAGATGCATGATAACAATAACGAGGGTATATGCGTTGAAAATTGCAACGACGTGTATTTATTTGCTAAAACACTTCACAATAAGTTCAAATTATTTAATGAAATTCATTTCTTTTTTTTCTATCAGTTAATCAGTGGCGTAGGAAGCGGGAGCAGGACCCCCTCCCTCTCCCGTTTCCTGACGGAATTTACTTTCCCGATCCGGCCAAACTGGCTAATATTTTAGTTTTGGAAAAGTGACCAAATTTTCTCTAAAACTGGCCAAAATTTCCCGAAAACTGGCAGAGAATTTCCGAAATTGAAGAAAAATTCCCAGAAAAAAGGATATTTTGCGCAAAGAAAGGAAATCTCTCTGAAATTGAACAGTTGACTGGATAAAGTGAAGTTGTGGATTAGCAGCATCATGAAAACTTAATTTACCAGTAAAATTTTTGCATTTGTCACATGGAAATTTGGTTTTGCCCCCTCCCCTTCCCGTTCCCCTCTCCCAGAGACGTAAACCTCCCTACGCCACTTTAGTCAACGGCTGAAGGTAGAATGTGGTGCTGGAAGAATCAAACAAGTGTATTTATATTTGATCAAATGAATATTTCTATGTTTAGAATTAACAATAACATGTATGTCAACTGATGCATATTATTGGTAACTGCATGAATCTTCCTTTCCTATGAACTGAAGAAAGTTTGAAGGATATATGCACATGCATGAAGAATGAGGCAATATTATCTTAATTACTTTATAATCTATTACAGACCATAAAAGTAGCAAAACACTTCATCACAATCGTTTTCAGCGATTTGCATCAATATGCAAATTTCTATGCAAATTTGTGATATATTACAGGGCAACTGTGTTATTTTTTTCTGTATATCATTCTCATCATTTGCAGGGATTAAGATCAGAAAACAATGTTAATTTTTAGCTGTCCGCCGTGACCATGTCATCACGGGTCGGAAGGAACTTGTGGTAAATAGGGGAAGGGGGGATGGGGGGAGAGGCCCCCATTTTGGGGGACACTTTTCCTTTAAAAAAAAGGAGTCGGAAAATTGGGGGAACGTGCGCCTGGCCCGGGATCCTACACGTATGGTTTTATTATAATAGGCCACACCTTTTTTTCCCAAATGTAAACTTTTGTATGGTGATTTGTATCTTAGCGTGATTTTTTAGTCAAAAAAGAAAAAGAGGAGATGAGGTGACGAGAGATGACACTGAATTGGATTCACCGTGAAGTCACTTTAACTGTTTTAACAAGGTTGAAACCATAAAAATGTCTTCCATGGGCAGCTGGCAATAACAAAAAGTATAATGAATATTTCATAACAAACATCTTTTTATCCTCCAATGGGAGTGAAAGTATCTGGGACTATATATGCGAAGGTATTGAACATACATAGGTCTATTTGTGTGTGTGGGCGATTTCTAAAATTTTGATTTTTGTAAATATTAGAGGGGCATGAATTTAAAAGTATTTTACAAAAAATTATCCGACAAAAATTCGTATACAAAATTGAGTTGTCTTCATTCCCATACATCAATAGTTCTGCAAAAATTCAAAATAGAAGAAAAAGTTAACTTGGACATTTTGTAATAAAATGCATTAAAATGGTTGAGAATTACGAGGGCGCAATTTCCGACTTTCCGCAGCAGTAATTTCTACAAAAATGATACGGAAGTCTAAACTCGAATTAAAGTACAGTAGTTTCTAAACACTTTTTTCGATATTCGGAAAATGTCCTTTTTTTTCGGGCAATTTCCTTCATTTTCTGACAGCGTTTTTTTTTACCGATTTTTTTGGCCAATTTCCGGAAATTATTCTTAGTATTCGGGAGCTCCTTCATTTCAATTCATCTTTTTATTAAACTGTACAATTAAACCAGCATGACAACCGAAATAATCCTTTAAGCTACATGGACCAAGGAGTTACCACTGTGGTACCTCCTTGCATGGACTAGGTTGAAGTTATTTGGACATGTATCTATAATATCAGTTAAAATGGTTTTAAATATTCTAAACAAGAAATCGTAGCCTACAAATTGGTGAAACAATTGCCAAAAGAGAGAGAGAGAGAGTTGAACACACAATTACAATGACGGGGTCGTCGCCTGCGTATTCGATTATGATAGTACAAATGCTATCACGAAACGCTTTATACGACCCGGACGAGAACACAGGTACGACGTACGGACAGACATAACATCGACAACCAAGTCAAAGTCCACGGCCTTTGATAACCAATTGTGGTACACTGGCGTGTCTACCCATGGAGATACTATTTGGGAAATAGTATCTCCATGGTCTACCCAACGCAGGCTTGAACCCAGGGCCTCGTGGTCTGTAGACAGGTATGATAACCGCTACTCCACAGTAGGTAGATAATTGCCAAAAGTTTAAGGTTTGCAATTTTAAGGGCTTAATCATGCCTTAATCTGTCATTTGCCAAAATCATGCAAATTAGTATTTAATTTTGTGAAATCAGAATAAAAAACCCGGTAACAATTATGACAGGACAATAGGCAGATAGGAGTATTGCATTACAGAACTAGCCCCTTGAACAAAACTCCATCCTGATTTTCTGTGCCTGTGGCATTTCAGTAACTGCATTAAGCGCATGTGGCCGTTTGCAATTTCCAGTTTATTTCCAAATTATTCCACTTCGCGTTTTAACAAAATGTGTACTCTAAAGGTGTGAAATATGTCAAAATTGTTTTATTTGGACAAATTCTTAGAAGATCAACCTTTGAAAATCGAAATTGACACTATATTTCGTATTTCCCGGAAATTCTTTTCGAAGTTAAGAATGGGCATAAAGGAACTTGTAATGTGTATTTCTTGTATATTCAATAGTAACCAATGAGTAAATACATTGCAACATATTCAAAGAAGCATGAGTGATTATGTGTATGCTTACCTCGCAATTGCTATGCCTACCATTATCTTTGAAAAATACTTCTCACACTGCACGTAGTGTTTGCTTTACGTAAGTATGCTCGGTGGTGCATAACTCCTGACCTCTAAACACAAAGAGCCCTTACGCGTATATTGCACCATGGAGCTATTTACTCAGTTGGAAAAGACCCATGCCCGTACTAGGCGCGGAAGGAGGGAGGGGAGGGGGGGGGGCTCCCTGTCGGCCGGATACCCATCTTAATTGGAATTATGCCTGACTCAGCTAGATATCTAGGTCATGCCCTACCGTACATGATGTTGACAATATGATATTTTGCGCACAGATCTTATATAGCCAGGTAGAGAGGCAAATATAGCATATTATTGAAATTTCCCCAAAATGCCCGCAGAAATAATCCGAAAATCGACTCGAAAATCATTCGAAAATGTTAAGAAAATTTTCGAGAATCGAAGAAAATTTCCCGGAAATTAAAAAAAATCTGCCAGAAAAATGAAGGAAATTTCCTAAAATTGAAAATAATTTGCTCGAAAAAGAGGGAAATTTTCTGAATATCGAAGAAAATTTCCCGTAGATTAAGGAGCTCCCGAATATTAAGAATAATTTTCGGAAATTGGCCAAAAAATTCGGTAAAAAAAAAACCCTCTTAGAAAATGAAGGAAATTGCCCAAAAAAGGACATTTTCCGAATATCGAAGAAAATTGCCTGGAAATTAAGGAGCTCCCAAATATTGAGAAAAATTTCCGGAAATTGGACAAAATATTTGGGAAAAAAAACCTGTCAGAAAATTTCCCGAAATAGCCTGATATTTTCGGAAGGATATACCACCCCCTTTCCCTCCCTCCAAAACCAAAAACTGTCGTGAAACGATTACTCCACATTTATTCTTTAGTCACAGATTCAATTTTTCGTTGTAATAGGTTTTCGAGTCTGGCAAAAATTTACCGCATCCTGAGTAAAATGGTCCCGTACGGACATGAAAGAACCGTATTCAAATTATGAAATCGGCTGCACACCGATCTTATAGTCAGGAAGAGATTTATAATCATCGGATAAACTTGAATTACACTTTTAGTGTATATCTCAGCCATTAGGCCATGCCCGGACTAAGCTACTTTCCGAATCATGTCCTCTTGACCGCCCGCCGACTCGACATGATGCTGACAACATCATCCTACATGGGCACTATGATGGTCCTTATTCTTAAATTACAAATTAAACACGGAGGCGCTGTTTGAGATACTGCTCGTTTAATGCGTCTTGTAGAACGATTGACTGAAAGATAATCAAAACAATAAACACAAAGCAATTACACAACATTGAAAAAACTAACATTCAAAGGCGCTAACAAAACAAAGGTGGGTGAAACATTTTCCCTTCCATTGTACACCTAGAGCCATGTCAAACTTTACTAAAAGACTTAACAAAGATAACAAATACAATAGTAAAAATGTCATACCCAAGTAGGTTAGACAACTTCAAGAAAAGAAAAATATTCCCTACAAATCCTCGCCCAGCAGGTTCAATAAACCCACTTAAACAGGAGAACAAACCATGTAAAATGAATTCTCACCGAAACAATTATCCCACCTCCAATAAGGGCCGAAACAAGAGGCTAAACCAACCAGTCAGTCGACATCACAAGCTGAAAATATGAATAACATAACTCTTAACATGTCATACGTAAAATAAAATAAAATAAATTAAAATACTAACTTAAGCCTTCAGAGACTCATAGCAACAACACAAATACGCAAAACCAAATAAATCGCCTCTATGGAATGAGCAACAAATAGGCTATACTTATTCTAATAGAGCACCATAACCTAGGACAGAAACAAACAAGTTACGGGAGCCTGAAAAGCGGCAGGCTAGACCTAAGCTCTAGAGTAAATACAACGCTAAATGAGCACCAAACGATAACAACAAATACAGGTAGTCAGTCCCAAGCAGCCCGCTAAGTACACATAACGTGTAACCGAAGCTCACTGAGTAAAAATAACACTGGAAAGGATTATTTCATGTATGAACTTAAAGACGCAACAGGTGACCGTAAATGATAGCAAAGTTACTAAATGCAAACTGTCTAGGATTTACTACCTACACTTAGTGAAACAAACCTAACACCCTGGCCGAACTTTATTTATCAAAAACTGCTTCAAACAAAAAATAATAACATACCTGACAACCTGTCAGTAACTCCAGGACTCACATTATCAAAATAAACTGAACATCACCGACACAGCGGTCAAAGCACCATTGCAAAAACGCCTAAAACAAAGGGCGAAAATAAACTGATGCAGTACGAGAAAAAAGGTTACCTTGGCAGCCAGAAACCTAAAACGCAGTGTAACCATGACAACAGCACAAAGTAAATGACAAAATCAAAAAGAACAAAATGAGGGCGCAAAAGTAAAATATCATCAAAGGCTTTCAGGTACACAAACCAAATTTGGTCTTAACAGGCACTTTGTCGGGACGAGATGTAAAATGTTGTGGATGCAACGGCAAAGGGATATGGAGAAGTTACTCCCACTTTTCTATAAAAAAAATGTCCTTCAGATTCTTATTTTGTGATTTAGTCTATATTATTGCTTAAAGTTTGCCATGTAAAATAAAGCCATGTAAACAGTACATGGTAATGGTAACAATTATCTTTAAACAGTTAAACGCATCCTCTGTGATTGTCAGGCTATTAAAAGGTATACAAATATGACTCCCTAAATTTGAACCCTACACTCTTTTCTATCCCACTCAGAAATTCACCTCAATCATGTCCGAACCGGGTGTCTGAATCGTCTAGGTATCAGAAACATATCCTGCTGACTCGGCTTTAGGATGCTAACAACATCATAATTGGGCAATTAATCGGGCAGAGATTTAAAATGTCGGATGCACATGTTTAAATCAGATATGCTCTCAATCATTCATGCCCGAGTCGTCTAGATATCAGAAATATCTCCACTCGACTCTATGCTGCTGATTGGGCTCGGGTTGGGCAGTTGAGACGTATATATGATAGACGCCCGCCAACCTACATTTAAAATCCAGAACCCCGATAATCATGGCCCATTTTTGGGCAACAAACATAGAAATCTTCAAAACCTTCCGGCGAGTTCGCCCCCTGGACCCTACCGCAGCTGCGTCAATGAATTGTATGCTGGTTTTTTGCTTTCTGCTCAAGTCTGTTATTTGTCTGTTTGTACTTAACAAACATTGATTTTATAAATCGTCTGGTAGCATTGGGTTTCCATTATCAAAGATGCTAAAATGTTAAGAAACAATCTGTAATACAAATTAACATACTTTGCTTCTAAAAATAGCAAACTATTTTCTTTCTTCTCAAAAATACATGTTTCTTCATAAACAGTCAATAATTTATTTTTCATTTGCACTAATATCTGAATATGCGCCATCGTAAATTGCAGTTATATAGGCTGGTCCGTATTTTGACACACAGATGCATTTATGGTTCTGCAAATTATTTTCGTGGCCATAAAAGGCGGGGAGAAGAGGACGGGGGGAGGGGACACCGATATTTGTCTGACAGAGCTTGGGCATGTCGGCTGTACTATCTAAATGATACATATTTCTTAAGAATTGCCTTTTCAGTTAGATATAAGAAGCATGTCCTCATGCGGACAACATCACTCTCAGTCGGGCAGTAAGCACTATCTAAGTTGGTCATATGATTATGTACAATGTCGGAATGTATTGTTCAAATCAGAGATATATCTTAATCATGCCTATCTCGGCTTCATAATAACAATGCCCTCCCGCGACTCGGCATGATGCTGACAACATCATACTTCGGCACCGACCTTAGTCGGGCACAGATGAAAAATGTCATACTGTCATGGCCAAAGAGGTGAAGCTGGGGGCGGCCGCCTCCAGTCGGACATCGATAAGTCAGGCAGGGAATCATGTCCGACTCGGTTAGAAATATAAATCATGTCCTCTTCTTTCAGTCTTTCGGCATGTTGACTACTTGTTTCTTGGGCACCGATCTTAGTCGGGCAGAAACGGTCGGATGCACTGTTTTAATTAGAGATATAATTTCTTAATTAAGTGCGATTTAGCTATAAGTCATGTCCTTCCAACTTGGCATCATGCTGACAAGTTGACATGATTCTCGAGTCAACAATCTTAATCAGTTAGGGATGTAAAATGTATTATATGCAGTGGCGTAGCCAGCTCCCAAAAAGAAAATCTGAACTTTTTTATGTCAAAAGTGGGAGGATCCGAGTGACCTTTGTGACTTTATTTCTAAAAAATTGGGAGAGGGAGTCAGGACTTCTCCATATCACTTGACTGTTGACTTTGCTATAAGCTGATATGTCGAAAATACCAGAGAGCTATGGGCTTTATGGCATGCACGGGGATACATACCCGGCGAATTGGCTATCCAGCTGTCCAGCTAGATATCAGAATCAGGTCTATACACAACCTGACATGATGCTGATTTTCAGGTTGGCCAACAGGAACGTTCGTATATGAAAGAAACCCCTCACACACATTGAATATCCTGGTCTCGAATGACAAGGGCGGACTGGGGCTGGTTGAAGTTGTTCTCAAGGATCCTCATGAGCTAAATCAGTTTTTTTGATAGGCGGCCGGGATTCGGGCAAAAGCCGTATGTTCCGTGTATAGGGGGAGGATTTCCTCCCAATTTAGATCCATTTCTTTTGTACAATTGTATAGTGTTTTTGTTTTTTTCATCTTGGTGTGATTGAATGATTTTGCCCTTTCTCCGCACTATCTGTAGGCAATTTTTGTTGTGTGCTTATCCCACACTTTCAAATCCCGCCCATGGTTCTGTTTATGTATTTTTCGCTTTAAATGGTTCATTATTTTCATGAAGGGAAAGATTTTTTTGACCCAATGAAGATTCCTTTCTTTTGCAAAACGTTTACCAAATTAATTTGTGGTTCGCAAAATTGCCGAAAACTACCAGCACAATGTGCAGGTAAATATTTTTCTTGTTTTTTTCGTTGGGACGTAACCATTTTCACAGTTATTATAATATATAGTTATCATGATACTTATCCAGTAATATTTTGCTTGAATCTGCTACGCTACATTAGTACATGAGCCCAACCGCCTTTCTACACTCCCCCCCCCCCTTCACCCCCCCACCCCCTCCTTCTCCATCCATGCCCGAGCGAAAAACTCCGAAAAGGAGTTTTCTTCTTTTTAATAGTTTAATTTTTGGTCATAGTGTTTCATTTTAAATAATTTTGCGGCTTTAAAAGTAAAAAAAAAAGTTTCATCTCTTTATGGGGCTTCGCCAGGGCTTCGGCCCTGGATCACACTAGTTCCTAAACAGGCCAATGGACCACACACCGTTACGCGTACGCTACGTAAGGAATACTGAATAATGCTCAAAATGAACTGTTTATTCACAGATTGAATGCGATAATTGATAGGTTTTGGAGAAAAATGTCACCGCCAGCCCCCCCCCCTTCCCTACTGAGCAAGATGGTCCCGTACGGCCATACTGTACTGTTTAAACTGTTGAATCAGATAATCTTAGTCATGCCTCATGACCTGATGACTGGATATTAAAATCATGTCCTCCCAAGTCGGCACAAGCTGACATGCATGATTGTCGGGTCACCAATCTTAATCTGTCAAGAATGTGAAATGCCGGATAATAGCGAATATGATGTAGCCAACCTCCAAAAAGTCGGGGGTTGGGAACCGTGAATATTGCAAGTTTGATGACAATGTTCATAAAAGTGGGGGATGGCGATATAAATTGATAACGTCATTTCTGATAAAGACAGTCAAGGATGTGCTATTCAGGGCCGTAATTCTCATCAGGGGTCATAAAAGTAGGGGGGGGCCAAGAGGCACATTTTCCCCAAAATATACTGAATTTGTAAAATTCCGCTGAAAAGTGAGGGGGCATGTCTCTCCTGTCTCGGAGGAATTACGGCCCTGGTACATTCACATGCCGAAATTTTCTTCTTTACAGCTTTTCGCACCCGACATCTGACTTTTTGTACAAAAAATCAGGTATAACGCACCGGAACCCGAGTTCCGGTCTAGACTTGTTGTTAACATTCATAACAAAGATTCGTTGTGCACTGCGCGCTGTGGGCTATTAAGTTTAATGTGCCATGCACACTCGAGTTGCGAATCACACAGTTGACTGATTAGTTGTGACTGCGAGTTTCACGTGAAAAACTTTCTCTTCTGTTTAGAATAAAAAATGTTCAAATAAAACGAAAAATTAAGATCACTAAAGTAATCGTGTTGTGTTTTCTTCTTAAATATCTTCTTAAGCCGTGTATGTTAAATTAATTCGTCTAGTAATTTAGTTCTAAACTAAACTTGAATATATATGTTTGAAAATTGGATAGCTTAGGCCTATCTGATCTTGTCGATGTATTTTTGAAGAATTTAAACTTCGCATAAATACTTTGTGGAATTCGTAGTTATATTCTCCATGTTATCTTCATTTAATTCCGAAATGGCTTTTTTACAGGTGTGGAAGGAAATTTATATAAATCAACAGTTACCGTAATGCATTAATACCTCTTAAAATCACATGTCAATCACGCTGTTGCTTCCTTCCCTTGAATCCCTTTCCAAACCAAGCACATTATTTACATCGTAAAAATACCAGAAAATAAAGTTTGCACCAACAACTTGAAAACACAGTGAGCCCGTGCACTTTGTCAGTTAACAACTGAACGTTCCAAGTAACCAAAAATAGGTCCCACGCTTTCCTGTCGGGGATCGTTATTTAATCCAGTGGTAGCAACTAAATGTTATCTAACAATGATTTGTGGTTTTTCCTCTCACCCCATTTTTGAATTTGGCCACCCGCCCCCCCCCCCCCTTACACTTTTGGCAGACAAATCCCGCCCATGATATTTCTGACGATGTTAAAACATTGTATGTATATATTTTTGCATGAAAAATATTACTCCCGGCATATTTAATACAGTCACCCATCTCAAATAACTTCCGGATATTTATTATATATCATACCGGGTCGTAATTCTGGGGGGCAGGACGTGGGAGATGTTCCCCTACTTTTCAGCAGGGGCGGAGCTAGGATAAAATGTCAAGGGGAAGGGGGGGGCAAGCCAAAGCAAAAGAGATGATGTGATAACATCCGATATTTGATGAACATTTACCGAAAATCGACAAACATTTGCCCCCAAAATGAAGGAAATTTCCCGAAAATTGCAGAAAATGGCACGAAAATCAAAGAAATGTAAAGAGATATCCCAAACATTGAAGAAAATTTTTCGAAATTTGAAGAAAAATTTCCTCAAGATGAAGGAAATTTCCCAAGAATTGAAGAAAATGGTACGAGAAAGAAAAAAAATCCAAAAATTGAAAGAGATTTTCCAAACAATGAAGGAATTTCCCAAAAAGTGAAGAAAACTTACCGAAAATCGAAGAAAACTTTCCCCAAGATAAAGGAAATTTTCCGAAAAATAACGAGAATGAAGGAAAATTTCTCGAAGATTGAAAGAGATTTTACAAAAATTGAATGTAATTTCCCGAAACTTAAAACTGGGCTGTAAGATAAAGTTTGAAGACCTGTCTATTGTGTACAAAGGGTTATATCAAAAGTTACCTCAAGTGTTCTTTGGAGTTTTCACACCGATTTATCAAACTTTTGAAACTATTACACATTTACAAAAACATTATTGTAAATGTATTTTCAAAAGCAAAATTATATTCAAAGTGCATGGTGCATGATTTAAAGATTACGTTTACTCCCATCTGCCCATCATGTGTTTCAATGTAGTAAAGGATACCAACAGCTGTGCAGTTACTGGCGCGTGTCTTCATCGAAAAAATTGCGTAACTGGTAACGTTCACTTGATTTAAAGGAATATCCCATTGGTTTTTCAGTTTTTCATATATGATAGAGAATTTTTTTAGAAACAAAGGTAAAATAACTATGTTAATATCTCATTCTGTTTAGAAGTTATGAAATTTAAAAAAAAAATCATTTTGGAAAAAACGTGGTACATTGGCAACATCTGTGATAATATATTGGTAATTTCATATAGAGAGTCTTTTCATTGACTTCCTTAAAAATGACTTGGAATTTTTTCTTATTGAAATTGTGATGTACCTGAACAAATAAGAAAGTGTTTTCTTGTCAAAACAGATAATTAACCAAAAAAAGTTAGTTTGATACCGTAAAAAATGTGATTAGGTATATAAATAAATACTTACGAATTGTGCTGGAATGTGCCTCTGTGACATCATCAAGCTGAAGGTCATATATAAGTATACTGTACAAGGCATTTTTAACAACAATTTTCTACTTTTTGAATTGTTATAACTTTTTACTGGAATAAGATAGTAACATAGTCTTGTCACCACTTTTTTTTTTCTATTATTTTCTTTATCATATATGAGAAAACAAAAACCCATGGCAATATTCCTTTAAGAGGAAAGCAAAGACAGATTTGAGATAGTAGTAATCAATGTCAGGTTGCATATTATTAATGTATCAGACCATGGCCATACGGGACCATCTTACTCAGGGGGAAAGGGGGGGTGAGGGTGACTTTTGCCTGACTCGGAAGTCTATTACAAAGGAAACGTTCGCAATGATTATGTGAATAAACAATTATATTTGAGTACGGTTTTTGACTTTCTGGGGGCGAGGGGGGGGGGCGGAGGTGGGGGAGGGGAGCTATCGGAAAACATTCCGGATAATTTCCTTCATTTCGGGGAAGGTTTTTTCGAAAAATTTCTTCATTTGGGCAGGTTTTTCGATTTTGGGAAAGTTTTGGCGAGCTTTTTGACTAAGTTTCCGGAGCATTTTCTTCCATTTCCGGGCAGTTTTTTGATTTTAGATAAAATTTCTTTAACTATTGGGAAATTTAGCCGAGTCCGGCATGATTCCGATAAATCACAGATTTAGAAAGTCAATTTTACATCTCTGCCTGACTATGTAAGATCGGTGCCTGCAAGTATCATATTGTTATCATCGTGACCCAGATATATAACAGAGTCGGACATGATTATCTGCCCGACTAAAATGGGTATCCAGCCGACTGGGGTGGTGGGCGGGCGGGGAGGGGGAGGACTGTCGCCATGGCCATGGCAGCGAAAAAAACATTACTTACACTTTTCATAGAAATACAATTATTAAATACCATCATATTAGCTCGAGCTTAGGCCTAATTACGTTTTAAGGATTTGACAATTTTCAATTCGGGGAGCGCTATATGTGCTATATCATCATTCATATAGACTATGCTATGCTTTCTCCGTGGGATATATCTTAGGCGGCGCAAGAAATCACTGTGTTCTTATTTTTTTTAAATAAAAGATATAAAAAAAAATACAGTTAAACAGATACAAAATATTTACACTGAGAATAAGAATAAGAGTAAGATCTTGGTACGGCGTCAAGAAGGGGAACATTTTATGTTCTTTCTCAATGCTGTAATGAGTACATTTTGTGTTCTTTCTCAAAGCTGTAATGAGTGCATTTTGTGTTGAAGTTCTTGGAAGGCTGGGCAAAGATTGAGTGATGCGAGGGCAAAATTGAGTGATGCGAGGGCAATGTTTGAGTGAAGCATCCGGCAATATCGGTGCAACCAGCTTCTACAGTTCTATGCATTATCCTGTACCTAAAGCATATGCGCGTTATTCATTAACCGTTTAATCATTAACCCTTTTATTTTTGACCTGCTTTAATACAATATTCATAGCAAATTCATAAATAATATTTTCCTCTTACATGTGCGTACAGGACTATTTTCAATGGGAGGGCTGGCAACTTTTGCCTTAAAAATTCGCAGAAATTCATACATGTTTGCTGTGGCGTTGCTAAAAAAATTGCAGGGGGCAAAAACCATTAAAAAAAATCCAAGATGACTGGTATATAACTGAAGTTTAAAAGACGGATCTCTTTCATCAGGATTACCAAAACAATCAAATATACTGAATATTATGTTGTGCATATGTTCCGACCTTTTGGGAATTTCCGGGGGCAATTACCACTTTTCCCCCTCCCCCACTCCATATTAGCTACGCCACTGCATGTTAGTACATGCATGCAAAAACTGAAGTTTCGTGGTGCTGGTGCGTTACTTCTCATATCAGATAATTTACACGTATTACTGAAGTGGTCAATGCTGTCTGGCTGTCAGCAACGAAATTTTGAAACAATTTACTCCCGCCATGCATATATCATGACGTAAAACTTGTCGGTAATGATAACACGGACACATCTGTCCAACATGATTTTTTGAACTATTTAAAAAAGTGAATCAAAAACGCAAAGTTTAAATCTTAATTTTCAATTCTCCCATTTCTGATTACCTAATCTAATTGCCCAAAAAAGGTTGCGTACAGGCTCATACTTCCCAAATGCGACAACCCTCCCCCTCCCCCACGTCCCTCCCGTCCCGTGCGCTTGTGCCTTGATAAACGTGGTAAAAGAGACAAAATCTTGGCAAATGGAATTTTTTTGCAACATAAACATGGAGCATTTTCTTATCATTCTCTGAAGATGTCAGGCAGTCAGGCACAGTCTGCGAATATAATGATTGCTGCTACGATGAAGATGACGCAACTATAATGATGCGTGTGCACTTTAACAACATCATAGTTCTACACGTGCATTGTAAGCCATCTGGCCATACTGCCATAGAGCGGCTTGTTCAGATGTTCAAAGGCAAGGCATCTTTTATTGCAACATAACCTTTGGCTTACATGCAGATTTATTGCTTTTGGGGCACATAGAGCATTAGTATATGTAATGGAGTTTACTCTGTCTCAGTCTGAAGTGCAAACACAAATATTTAAACGTATAGAATCATGTTTCAAATGATTGTTTAAGTTTGATCTTAACAGGGACGGTTTATTTTATGTCATATTTTGGATATTTATTGCTTGTGTAAAACTTTATCTGCTTATTTAATCTTTTTTGATCATTTGTGTGACATTTTGTTTCAAAGAATATTTATTTTTTATTTATTTATTCAAAACTTCATTGATTATTTATAATGGTTTTAATGTGGAGATTTGGCGTTTATAACAAAACTTGAGTTCAATGCATTAAAACGTTCTTTATGTGATTATTGATCATTTTTGTGATCTTTTAATTGTATGGAATCTTTATTTATTTACCAAAAACTTCCGTTATGATCTATAACGGTTATCATTGGGGAATTGTTATAATAAAACTTGAATTTACTGCTTTCCAGTAGTTCTTTACCTGGTTAGTAACCTCTTGCTTTGACTTATTGCCTTGTCAGCTTGTGAAATTGTTTGACTCAATAGATTCAAATATAGACATGATAACCCACATTTATATTACTATGCCTATGCAAATATCGTAAAGGTGATATACCACCTAACATTGACGAGGACCATTTTGATTATCTTACTACAATACTTGAAGGCTGATCAAAAGTGGAATACGTTCTATGTGTAATCAAAAATTTCCGTAATGATTTTTAAACGCTTTTACCATTTTATTCAAATCTAAATTGAAAATTCACGTGTCCACAACATACAATTCTGGACAAAACTATTTGACCCTTTTCTTTACCCTTTCCACCCCATTTCAATGTTAGAAGAGAATTTTAAAAGTCAGAAAGCTGCAGGTCCAAGTCATGTCCCAACATGGAAACGGGATAGAAGGGAGGGGGGGGGGGTGGTCAACACTTTTGTCCAGGATTGCCTGAGAAATAAAGATAATGTGTGTGATTTGTACATATCCATGAGAGCAGATGAAAAACAAAATATAAGAACATGACATGGAAAACCCCAAACAATTCAGGATTTCATGAAAACAAAATGTTATCTTTGCGTCTGAAAAAGAAAAAAAGAAAAAAAAACCCACAATGAAGTAACAGAAAAGCACCAAGTTGAACCTATCTGTAATCTACTGAATTTCTATAAAGATTCATACATCCTTCATGTGTGCATTAAAAACAGGATACAAGTTATATGATGTATAGTTCCTTGTTAAAACTTGCAAGTTATTAACAATGAAGACAATACACAAAGCTGTACTGTGTGGTGTATGGTGGTAACATAGAGCTCTCAACTGAATATGCACTCATGCAAAAAGCAATGAGTGACCGCCTTGTGATTGGATTGCATGCGTGTCCTTGCTCAGGTCAGAGAAAGGTGGTTTGTAGCTGTTGTGTAAAATTGGCTGTCTGGAAATCCTTGGCAATTCTGACTGTCTCCACTAAGGGAAAACAATTCTACATGCATATCAGAGCCTTAATGGTATCAGAATCATCTCCACTCGAATTGGCATGATACTGATTCTTGATTTGGGCAACTGGTTCAGTGGCGTAATCATCTCTTTGGGGGGAAAAACAAAACAAAATTCCTGTGACAAGTGCAAACATTTCACTGGTAAATTTAGTTTAATGAAAAATTGCTGCTAATTGGAAAATTTCCTTCAACTCTTTAATTATAAAAAGATTACCTATATTTTCGGAAATTTCCTTCATTTTCAAGAATTTTACTTCAATTTCGGGAAATTTTGGCAAATTGTGGAAATTTTTTGGGAGATTTTGGCCAGTTTTTGGGAACATTTGTCTAGTATTTGGGTTATTTTGGTCAGGTTTCAGGAAATTTTGGCCAGAGCGTTTGACTGGGAAGAGATGGCTTAACCGAAAATGCAAACCCCGTCATGGGGCAGTTTTCTCCCTGCCCCCGCTTCCAACGCCGCTGGCAACTGGGACATTATGAATATACCCCGCCGCGCCCACACATGTTTAGAATTTTGAGCCCGATGACATGGACCATTTTCTGATTTCGGGGCATCAAAAACAAGACCTTTTTAGAGCTTGCGGTGGCTCCTCCCTCTGGACACCTACCAGGACGCACTTCGCCAATGAATCCCACAATAATGTTACCTGATTTTTCTCTATTGTCAAAGGAAATTTCTCTTTCGCTTGTTCAGTTGTTTATGGTTTGGAAATGGTAACCCAAATGCTTATCAGACTGTCAGAGTAGATTGCGACATAATAACTGAAAGCCTGTTTTCTCTTTTTGGTATTTGAATTTTCGAGCTTTGTGTTGATATTCAGCCATTTTAGAACCTGAAATACAAGGTCTGAGGAGATTTCCAATGAAAGGGGTGGAAGCTTTTATTTGCCGACAGGTACTACTGATTTGTCGAAAAATTAAGAATTAATTTCGGGTTAAGTTTGTCCCAACAAACCTACAAAAATGTACGAGTCTCTTATTACGGTAAAACTATTTGTTAAGGGGAAGGGATGGGGTCGCAAAATTATTGGAAGCTTGGGTAAAATTTCTCTAAAATGTAATGAGGACATTTTACAAAAATTGAAGCAAAATTTTCCAAAAATTATAGAAATTTATTCAAACTTTATCTTTTTAAATTCGAAAATGAATGACATTTCACAACCATTGAAAAATATTTAACGAAGATTAATGCAAATTTCCCGAAAATGAAGAAAAATTCCCGAAAATGAAAGATATTTCACAAAAATTGATGCAAATTTTTCAGAAATGAAGACAATTTCCCAAAAATGAAAAGATTTTACCAAAATAAAAAAAAAAAATACGATAATTGATGCAAATTTCCCTACAAATGAAGAAAGATGGATGCAAACTTCTCAAAAATGAAAATGAAGAAAAATTCCCAAAAATGAAAGACATGATGTCACAAAAATTGATGCAAATTTCCCAAAAAGGAAGTAAAATTCCCGAAAACGAAGGACATTTCACAAAAGTTAATGCAAATTTCACGAAAATTGAAGCAGATTTCCTGAAAATGAAAAGCATTTTCCGAAAATGAAGGAAATTTCCCGAAAATGAAGACAATTTTACGAAAATTGAAAAAAATTGTACGAGAATTAATGCAAATCTCCCCAAAATGAAGCAGGTAGATTTGCCAACTTTTTTCAGGAGAAGATTGCTGAACTCTGTGAATCTCTACCATCAGTTACATTGGATTCTGAACCCCCAACCAATAATCTCTTGGTTCAGGATGCAAGACTCACAAGTTTTCATTTAATTTCTCAGAGTGATCTTTGGGAGATTATCTTGAAAGTCCTTTCCAAACCTTCCTTGTTGGATCCTATACCAGTGTGGCTGCTAAAGGACGATGTTATTCTTGACAAGGTCATTCCAATTTTACAGGAGTCTATTAATGATTCACTTGCGAGCGGAATTGTACCCGGATGCTTGAAAACTGCAGTTGTTACTCCAATACTGAAAGGGAATTGTCTTGATCCTGAGCAACTCAAGAATTACAGACCTATCTCCAACATGGCATTTGTTGCTAAAATTCTTGAAAAGATAGTTGCAAAGCAAATAATAATATTCCTGATCAACCAAAATCTGTTGGATCCATTCCAGAGTGCTTACCGACCAAACCATAGCACAGAAACTGCTCTTCTCAGAGTAAAGAATGACATTGACTATGCCCTGGACAGAAGTGAGGGTGTATTACAGGTTTTGATTGATCTAAGCTCTGCATTTGATACTATCAATCATCAAATGTTATTAGACAGGTTGCGGTCAAGATGTCGTATTTCTGGTCTTGTTCTGCAATGGATGCGTTCCTACCTAACAGACCGGCAACAAAGTACGCGTATCAATGGTGTGTTGTTCTAATACTGGCCATCTTGTGCCAGGTGTCCCTGAGGGTTCAGTCCTAGGAACCCCCTCTTGTTTAATATTTACATGCTTCCAGTGAGTAATATAATGGAACGACATGCGATATCGTGCCATGTATATGCTGATGACACGCAAATGTACACCTACTTCAACCCCAAAGATGCCAATGGTATATCAATGACGGTCTGCAAAATAGAGGCTTTTATTCGTAATGTTAGGTCTTGGATGACTGCCAACAAACTCAAATTAAATGATGAAAAAACAGAGTTCATAGTAATCACTCCTCCCTCTCCTAGTGACCATGCTAAACGTTTTCATCCCAGTGTAGTTGTAGGGGACAAGGTCATTCTACCGTCTGTGAAAGTAAAGACATTAGGAGTCAATTTTGATTCTAATATGTCAATGGCTTATCATGTAAACAAAGTTGTAAAGTCGGCTTATTTTCATTTACGCTCGTTTTCGAGAATAAGGCACTATCTTAATGATGATACATGTGCCAAACTCATGGTATCTCTTGTTTTATCGCAGTTAGATTATGCTAATTCCCTTCTGGGTGGCATTTCTGATAGTACACTTCAAACTTCAACTTGTTCAAATCAGGGCTGCCAGGATTGTCTCTTAGTCACCCAGCCGTGCCCATATCACCCCTATCTTACAGAATTTACATTGGCTCCCTGTAGTCTATAGGATTAGATTCAATGTTTTATGTTTTATCTTTAAGTGTCTGATAGGCAATGCACCTCATTATCTTATTGATTTGGTTTCCCTTTATTGTCCCTTCGTTCCTGCGTCAGCAAATTTATTGATTGTCCCTCGTGTTAACAAAAAGTTTGGTTAGAGAATGTTAGCTTATGCTGGGCCAGTTCTCTGTAATGTCCTGCCCTATCATGTCAAGGAGAGCCCAAATATTAATTCATTTAAGAAGTCAGTAAAGACATCATTTTTCGTAGTGCTTTTAATTTGGGTAATTAGACTGTCATTGGTTTATTTGCTTAGGAATTTACCCTGTTATGTTATTATGTTAAGTGTAACTCTAGTTAGCATTGTAAAGCGCATTGAAGCTTTGTTGTGATTGGGCGCTATATAAGTATACATATTATTATTACTATTATTATTATTAAATATCTCAAAGAAATTTTCTGAAAATCGAAGTAAATTTTGTGAAAAATAAAAATAAATTTCCGAAAATGAAGAAATGTTTTTGAAATTTAAAGCTAATTTCACGAAAATTGAAGATTTCTCAAAAATTGAAGATTTCCGGAGGAAAAAAAGCCATGATGAACTCTGACCTTCAAAACCAATTAGTTAGACTTTAATTATTGAGGTGCGGGTGGTATTTGGCCCCCCAAAAAATTATTGGGGCAGTGGTCCCCTGTTCCTACGCCACTGTAGTTATATTCAGAAAGGAAGCAAGAAATTGTCAAGCTTAAAAATCTAAGGGTTTATGCTTAATTTTGCGTTAAACTTTTTAATTCATTTACACCCATAAGCCAACAAGGTTTCCAAATTTTCCGACAACCACCCGACCGGGGTCCCCCACTCTTGGCTACGCCCCTGCCGGAAAATGTTCATCGGTTCAGAAGGAAATGGTTGGAAGAAAAACGACGTTCAGACTTCTGTCACAATTTAATCTTTTTTGTCGGGAAATGCGATGTTCAGAATTGCAATGACAGAAAAAAGCAAAACTAATCGATCGTTTGTCGGAAAATCTGATCTCTTGCCGTAAAATACAATGTACCGGTACCGTACTGACTACTCCGTCTGTTCGTTAGGCCGAAAACGTGGTTAACCACTTTCTTTTACTTCTTTTCTTTTTCTTTATTTTTTTGCTTTCCTTCTTTATTTTTCCCTCTATCTTCCTTTCTTTTTTATTTCCTTTTCCCTCTTTCTTCTGTTTCTTCTCCATTTCCCTTTTTTCCGACAAGCACGTTCAATTTTCCTACGACCACAAAGTTGATAGGTGCGGCACCCCCTCCCCCTTTGGTTACGCCCCTGATGAAAAACAAGAAATCCTATGAGCTTTCGGGCTTGGGCCCTGGACCATACAGGGTTTCGTCAAGGAACCGCACACTTTAACCGAATTTTCTCAATATTTAGGAAAACTTGAATTTCTTCTGTGTCTAGAAGGGTATCCCAAACGCTTATCTGAGTAGATTTTAACATGGGAATCTAAAATTGTCTTCATCAAATAAACTTTCGAACTTTCTGTTGATTTCGCCTTTTTCAACAATTTAGAGACATATTTAGAACTTGACGAAGACCTCTTGATACTAGTATCAAAGCTTCGCCCTTGGACCTTACCAGGGTCTCTTAAGTGGGCACACGCGGGCTGTCACGCCGTGGCGTATTTGGTACTTGGTTATTGTATCCTCAAGACAAAATTTATGGGGAACTCGGGATGGGATCTGTTCCCAATTGTTCTGTATTGTGTTGTTGTAGACGCATGTATATCGTTTAAAGGCAGGTCAGGCAAGTGCAAATTTTCTCCAGGCATATTTGTGTTACACCCCACCCCCACCACTATTAAACAAAAATAAAAATGTGAAAATTGAAATTGTCTGTTGGCATTCACTTTCTTGGTTTCATGTTTTTATGACCTTTAATTTCCTTCAAACAGTCAAAACATAGGGAGGAGGGTTCGGTCAGTATCGGGATGATCGGGTTGTACAGCAACGAAGCCAAGGTTTTCTCATGGGAGGGGGTGCGTTTTCACGGCCGGATTTAGAAATGTGGGGACCCTGGGGACTCTCAATGTGAGAGCCATTTTCAGAAAATAATCACCCGCAAAAATACAATATAACATACTACGTGTTCCAACTATAACCCCAGCTAGCACCTGGCGACTTTAAAAACGGCGATAAAAAACGGTGCCCATCTTAGGAACCGAAAGGTCCATGAAAGAGGCCTCACATTGGGGAAGACGATCAGAAAAAGGCCCCATATCTTAGCAACCGACGAGGGCTGTGAAAGGGGCCCTCACAATGGGAAAGGAGATCAGAAAAGGGGTCCATCTTAACAACCGCTGAATTCTGGCCCCATGTGTTACGCCACTGCATAGCATAATTTCATAGCATAACTACCTGACTACAGGGAAAATGCAAGACAATCCCATCAAAAGACAATGATATTCATAAAGTAATCTTAGAATGATTCAAAATGTGACGGAGGCAGTGGCGCCGCCAGATTAAAATTATTGGGGGCCTAAATGAAACTTGTATGCATAAGTGTGTAACACCTATGGTGGTACTAGGCACGCGAAGCCCGACGTTTTTGTGTAGTTGTGGTGGCAGGAAATTGCTTAAAACCCATGTCTAAATATACACCAAAACAATTTTGTATTTGCGAAATTTGTAGGATTGGGGATACGTGCCCCCCATGCCCCCACCCCCTTCCAATTCACCCCATGCCCCCCCCTCCCTTACCGGTGCCGGTGCCACTGGACGGCGGCAAAATGGGAAAGAAAAATCACACCCGGTGAGAAAGTTTGATTCCTCACCTAAACTAGAGGCAATCATTATGTTTTTGTCATAGTGTTGGGCGGGTCCTATACACATTTCTAATTTTGAACAGTGGGCCGGACCCCACAGGAGGGAAATTTGTGGGACCCCTGTTTGTGGGGACCCTGGGAACGTATCTATGTGGCTCATGCTTAAATCCGGCACTGTGCGTTTCCACAGCCTGCCCCAATTTCGGCCTATAGGGATGTATATGTGTATATGACCTTAGAGACCCCCCCCCCCCCCTACGGGCCTGCCAAAGTGAGACGGAATGTTTTTGAGTAATAGGCCCAAATTTTCTACGCATAATAATTACCATGTTAGGCAAAAATAATTCCCGAACAAACCTTTAAAATGTTTTTTTTCTTCAGAAAATCTTGTTAAAACGGGACTGCCTAACGGAATACACATAATACAAAGTCACCAAATTGATTGAAAACCGCACGATGAATTTTAAAAGTGCACGGTAAAAAGATAATTCATATGTCATTATTTTAAATCGTGAAGAAAAAAATGAACCCTTATATTTACTTCCCCGCGCTCAAAATGTGTCTGATTCTTATGTTATTCCTTCACAAACTTTAAATTTAGATAGATGCATTGTGGGATACTTCTGTGAAGGGTCCCCCGATCGGGGGAACAAAACTGTTCTTTTGATCTGGTACGAACCGGACTGATTATGAATATACCCCGCCGTGCCCACACATCTTTTTAAAATCCTAAGCCCCCTATGGTATGGGATATATTTGTGTTCACCTCCCCCCCCCCCCCTTCTTCTACTCCAGCGCTCGATGTCAAGTTACGCCCCAGCTCCGACACTGGCCCCTATTGCTAAAATTTGGATATTTGAAAATATATTTTCAAAAGGGGAGAACAATTTGCTGTCAGAGGCTTTAAAGTCACCTAGTCCCGTGAATACATGATGAAAAAATATGACTGGCAGAAGGATGTCAAAATGTGCTCGAATCCATACGTCGCAGAATCGAATTATGTGACCGCACTATATACTCAGAGGCCGGCATAGGAGGTGTAGGTGGGTCGGGGTGTGTGTGTGTGTGTGAATTTTAACAGAAAATTTCACCTTCTCGCGCTGCACACAAAAGTGAACTTGAGGAAATATTAACATAAAAGTGGTCAAATTTAATTTGAAGAAAATTTATGAACATGAAATAAAATCCAGAAAATTGAATATTTTTTAGAAATATTCTTTTAATATAATATATATTTTGAAATTGAAGCAAATTTCAGGAAAATGAAAGAAGTTTCTAGAAAAATTAAATAAATCTCTCGAAAAATGGGAAAAATGTCCTAAAAATTACGTAAAATATCCTGAAAATTGAAACAAATGTCCTAGAATTGAAGGAAATTTAACAAAAATTGAAGGAGTTTTCTCGAAAATTGATGATTTTCGGAAGATAAAAGTCAAATGGAATCTGACTCCTCAATATCAATTCATTAAATCTTCATTACTGGGAAGGGGAGGGGAGGGGAGGGGAGGGGAAAGGGTGCGGGTAGGGAAAATTGATACTCGGCTCCCAATAAAAGGGAAGGGGAGGGGGAAAGGGTGCGGGGAGGGAAAATTGATACTCGGCCCCCAATAAAATTATTGAGGGTCAAGGGCCTCTTGCTGGCCCCGGTTCATACGTGTTTCTACCAAACGTTTTTTACCATCGGGAAATGTTCTGATAAGTGGCGTGGTGGCCGGGGTTAGGGGGAAACTTCTCCCAGTGAAGCTGTCTGCGAGGTCGCCGCATACCCTAGAGAGCGCAAAAATTGTCCTCAATTATATTTTATTCTTTTTAATCTCAACTTCTGCAATATGTATTCAAAACAAGCCTTGTAAATGTTTTCAAAAATCAATATTCTTACATTAAAAACATGGAAATCATCCCTGAACCCCAACTAAAGACACATTTTACCAATGGGACCTACATTTGAACCTTAACCAAAAGATATTTTTTTTATAATTAACTTTAGTGTGGAGTGACACGATTTCAAGCAGCTTTCTAATACTAAAATTACGTCAAAAAACGCTAAGCGTCCGGGGTTTTCGCCATAGGGCCTCGGAGCAAAAGGGTGAGGGAGGGTTGAGGAAGGAGGGGGAAGCGAATCAAATGAGGGCGCTTTTTGACAGTAACTGACAGATTGAGGGGAACTTTTCATTTTCAAAGAGAGGCACTACTTTTGTCCGTTTTCGAAAAAGTGGGAGGCACGTGCCCCCTGGCACGGGTCCCAAACATATGGTTTGAGCATAGGCAGGATTTGAGGATGCAAGAGAGAACTTGCCACATTTTTCAATTGTATACTTTTGCCTGGTGATTTGTTGTTTGTATTTAAGCGTGATTTTATGATTTTCACCAACTCCTTCTCCCACTTTTGGTTTTCCTCACCTTTCATATAGGCAAATCCCACCTATGGGTTTCAGATTCTGTAGCCTATGGGTTTCAGATTCTGGAGCCAAGACCAATGCTGGCAATTGCCCAACAGGTGAATACTTAAAGAATTCCTTTTGAAAATAATTGCTTTGAGAATTATTCGGGACGGCCCATGCCCGCTCCCCCCCCCCTCCCTTTCTTCTCTTCTTTCACTACGGCACAATTATAAGCAAATTTCTGCTACAAAAATTACGAGAAGTCCAAGACTTAGACCATATATTTGACCCAATATTAAGCAATATTCAAAATTACGTGAAATCCAAGACTTTCGAGGGCTTCGCCCCTGGACCCGCACCAGGGCTTCGTCCATAAATTTGAAACGCTGATTTTAAGCAATGCCGAACGGTGCATGCAAATTAGATATATTATGTCCCGAACGTTTTAGGGGAGGGGGCAGGGGCAGGGGCAGGGGGCAGGGGGTGGACGCAAAACGCAAATGGCAGTGCCACTCCCCATTGAAACATGAACAACTACGTCATTGCTAATGACCGTATCGAAACAGCATTATGGTTTGCGGATTTATTTTTATTCGCTTTTACCTTTTTACATATTAATTTGATTTCTTTTTAAATTTACTCTTCACCGGGAAGGAAGCATGATACCTGGAAGGCAAGATCCTTTCAATGGGCAATCCCCCTTTTACATCAGGCAGGGGCGCGACTAATGAAGGGCACCATGTTCAGATATTGATCGTATATCACATTGAATTATGGACTAACAGTGATGATTTGTCACTAAAATAAAGGCAAGGGAATATATATCTTAAAGGTAAGAATGGGGAATTGATGTTAATTTTGCTGACACCATGACAACGCATGCGTCAGAATGAGCGCAGAGCGCGAATTGCACGGAATGTATGGGCAGTCCTTGGGCTCGTTTAGAGGTCATTGTTGTGATCAAGGTTGTGGGACACCGAAGCTCTTCCGATTTTCCAGAAATTTGAGTGCTCACGGCTTTTATAAACAGATAAAGTTAGAAAAACATCACATATCAGTCATATATATCATGGATATCTGAAAGCTTTTAACTTATATCAGAGGCGACATCATAGTTAAACTAAGCGGGGGCGTCAGGATTTTGTTGCTGCGCGGCGGAAAAGAGAGGGCAGTTTTGTTTCATGGAAGCCTGGGTAGGAAGTAAGGGGGGGGGGCGGAGATTATGAACAGATCAATCAAATCAAGTATATGTCACTTTACACAATTTTCTGGGGGCAAAACGATCTCGCGGGGGAAGGCCCTCTAGTTAAACTGTTTAAGATATAGTAAAAACTAAGTATCAAAATGGATGAATGATTTGCCACTAATTTACAGCATATGAATTTGTGGGTGTAATATGCGATTTGTGAATTGGACATATATTAGTGTTGCATAAACAGATGACGAACTTACTTTCTTATGTTAATCCATTGTGTTTTGATAATGATCAAACAACATTTGAAGAACCGCATATGTTGCGGGAACAGCGAATGTATGGGAACAGGTAGGGACAATTTTGGACAACTTAAAGGGGCACTGGAATGAAATGTGATGACATTTTTTTTTTTTTTTTTGGGGCAAAAACATGGAATGCTTATCTAGCACGAAACAGTATATAGTAATTATCTGCTTGATATGAATATTCAAGTGACCTTTGCCCTCACGTCGTCTGTGCGCTATGAAAGCATGAAATTTATCGTTGTTTATCTGTTGTGGATAATATATCTGTAAAATTCGCAAAAACGAGCGCTCTCACTTTTCGGTCTAGTGCTTTAAGACCTGTGTGAACAAATATTTTCATCCAGCAATTACGGTATAATTCTATCAAATATATCATAAATCAAGTTGGTGATCTCTTTCGTCTATTGATTGCATTTCTAATTATTTAATTGTAGGGTTTTTGACATATAACGCATAAATGAAGAAATGAAGACAAAAATCCGGTAATCATGATTGTAGGAGTTAGTGTTTTTTGTGCACATTATCATTTTATGCATGGAAACGCTGTAACCATGTTTATGAATATTATGCCAATTCTTAAACGCGTAGGAAATATATAAACAGAGTTTACAAGTTTCCCGTTATTGTATCTTTCACAGAAACACTGAAACAATCTTTATGAAATTTAACTTTGATCTTAAACACGTAAGAAATATACAAACCGAGTTTACAAATTATCCGTTGTCGGATTTTAACGGAAACGTTCAATACATGTTAACTTAGTTTAAGTTAGCTCGTAAACCTATAATAAATCTGCAAATGGAGTTTATGAACTTTCCGTTATCGGATACTTTACGGAAATGTTCGTACCATGTTTATGAAATATAAGTTAGTTCGTAAACGTATAGTAAATCTACAAATGGAAATTATGAACTTTCCGTTATCGGATATTTCACGGAAATGTTCATACCATGTTTATAAAATATAACTTACAATGGAAACGCAGCTTAAATGTCTTTTGCATGTTTCCAGAATATACACTTGCTGAAATTCCGCTTAAATATGCTGACCATGTTTAAGAAATTTACGTTATCCTGTAAACATGGTGTGAGTGAATTCAAGAGAAGATGTTTACGAGGTTTCTGCCAACGGAAATGTAACGGATATTTTTCAGCATATCGTAAACGCATCGTGAAACTACTTATGCATGTTTAAAAAATTTCCGGTTACGGATACGCATCATAAACACGAAACTTTCGTAAACTTGGTATTTAAGATGTAACTGTTCACCAGAAACTGCAAGTAAACATGCATGTTTCAGGTACCAGAAACAGCTATTTTGGTGCCGTGTTACCGAGATTAAAAAATGCTCGGATCCCGATTTAACCCGAAATATAATGTCTTGTACGTCATCTGATCTTCTGCTTTAGTGACAAACATTAAAACTGCATAAGTTAGAGCAATTTGAATTATCCGGATTTATTCGGGAGTGGGTAGTTTTACAAAGCACGAAATGCTCAATTCGAACTTCCGGGTCAAGTCCTCAGAAATCAATAATATCGCAGTAACGGTCATATAGCAAGGTCATGTTCCCAACTGTGAGAATGGTGCAATTTTTACGATTTCTGCACCAAATAAAATAATCAAACCAGTTTTCAAGGGGTAAATGATCCAAGTAAGATCTCATGATGTTCAAATGCTAAGGTTGTGTAAAATTACAGCATTTTTTGTCGATTTGTCTCAACTACCTGTGTGGCCGAATGATTACGTAATACCAGGGGCAAATTACAGATTCCTGGTAATTCCAGGGATGTGTTATTTGGAAGAGTGTCATTTGGACGGAGTCCCCCTCCCGACGGCCCTGGAGCCTGCTTTGGTATCTTAGTAAGTGTTGCCCATAGCGGTAATAGTCTTTGGATTGTAATCTTCGAGTTTTTCATCATTTTAAGCCAAGAGCTTCCACAGTAAAGGCCATGATTAGGCCAGAGCTTCCCGGGACTACGCCCCATGGACCGTACCAGGGCGTCATCCTACCATGATTTCGCCCTGTTATCTCAGTGCCTTTGACTATATGGTTTCAAAGTTGTGCTTATTTCAAGAGGCGCTATCGTCTTATAACAAATCGCAACACGTCAGTGAGTACATATCATGCACTTAAAACACGTCATCAACGTTTTTCAATTGTTCACTCACTCACTAATAGAGAATCGCATAGGCCTAGTGCACACTACGGTGTGTGTACGAACACTCGTTACACATATACTTTGTATCACGGTATGTATGCGTGTAACATGACACGGCTGAGAAGAACAGAGCTAAATAAATTCATGGTTACTTTAATTCCGGGGTTTAATAGTGAGGCTATAAACTGAAATCATCCACGTTAAAAGCTATGAATTTCAATTCAAATAAGGGGATGAGCGGGAAAATATGGGCCTTGTCGAGGTTCGAATTCGTTACTCATGGCACAATAACAACTGGAACCGTTAAATGTTGGGTCCATCGCCTTACCCATTTGGCGACAGGTATATACTAACACCTACTTTTGCTTTATTGACTAATATAGAGCAAAATGTAGAAGATGCGCGAATAGCAATTTGTTGAAATTTCATCCAATCAAAATATTGTAACTGAACATCCTTATGCCGATATCGCATTAAGAAATAGATTTACAAGCAAATGAGGACTTAAACTACACCAAGATATTTCTATAGAGGAATATGTAGTATGTAATACTACATTACTGTGCCTATCTTCACCCACTTTATGGTGTGGTAGTCGGGGTAGTAGTAGTATCTATTAAACCGCCGTTAGGGATAAGTTAAGTTGCGTGGGCCGGGTGCTTGGGCCGGGTGCTTGGGCCGGGTGCTTGGACCCCCGATTTCACCCCCTCCACCTCCACAAAAAATATTCAGCTTAGAAATAATCCTTGGATTCCTGTGTTGCATAACACAAAAGGTTCAGGGTCCGATAAATTAATATTTCCGGATTTTTAGGGAGGGAGGTGAGGGGAGAGGGGGGGGGGAGAGAAAATAAACAAGGTCAAGAAATTAGCCAATTTTTCGCACATTCTTGGAAACATGGCCGAAATTGTGTCCCAAAAATTTCCGTCTCTTTAAGTTTCGAATTCTTTGGTTCATTTACCGGGCCGCATGTTTTTGGCTCCCCTCCCCCTCTGACTAAGCCCTTACAACCCCAACGGCCAACGGCGATAGTAATTTGCACCAAGGGATTTGACGGATGGCCATTTTGAACCGACAAGTATTATACCCCCTTTGCCCCAACGGAAACCAATCTCAATACGGCGGACAAAATGAAATAGGTGGGGGCCTCCGACTGGGTGCTAGTCCACTTGCCCGAAGGTTCAATAGTTCGAAGGTTCAATAGTCCGAAAGAAAAGGCACACTAGTCCGAAGGTCTAATAGTCCGAAGGTTTACTAGTCCGAAGGCATGATAGTCCAAAGGCCTGATAGTCCGAACGCCAAATTGTTTAATAGTCTGAAGGTAAACCCAATAACCTTAACCTGAGTCAGACTATTGGGCCTTCCGATTAGTGAACCTTTGGAGTAGTGAACTTTCGGACTATCGGACCTTCAGACTAGTGGGCCTTTTTTTCTCGGAATATTGAACTTTCTGACTAGTGGGCCTTTATTTCGGACTATTGAACCTTCGGACCAGTAGGCGGATATTCTCCGAAGCCCACTAGTCGGGTATATACGGGTGGTTAATTTGCACCCCAGGACTCTTCCAAACCAACTTTTTAGCTTCTTTTATGGTCCTAAAACACATTTAAGATGTTAACAACAAAAAATCTCGGCACTCTGGCGATATTCAAGATGGCGTCCAAAATGGCGTCAATATGGCGTCCAAAATGGTAAAATTCTATAAAAAGTCATATATTGGCCATAAATAATAATTTTATTGAAAGGAAACCTCAAAATATTGTTCTAGAAGCTTTTTGGAGCACTTGCAACCATATTCATATTTTTGCCATGTTCCTAATCCAATATGGCGGCCAAGATGGCGTCCAAAATGGCGTCAAAATGGTCAAATTAAAAAAATCAAAAAGTTATTGGCCATAAACAATAATTATCATTGAAAAGAAACCTCAAAATATTATTCTAGAAGGTGTTGTGAATACTTGCAACCATATTTATATTTTTGCATAACTTTGCCATGTTCAAAATCCAATATGGCAGCCAGTATGGCATCCAAAATGGCCAAGTATATCAAAAGAAAATCATGAAAAAAATTGCTTACATATGGACATTTTATATAGCGAATGTCCACCGCTTATCTTTTCATAAGAGTTACTAGTTTCTTCTACAATGTTCATATTTTATACATTTAAAATAACCTGTGTTTATAATGAATCAGTCACTGTCAGAATCAGAGTCTAGGCTGGAATAATCTGATTCATCTGGAACACCATCTTCCTCAGGATATTCTTCATCAGATGAATCCTCCTCAGTGTCATCAGCCAATATATCTTGAAGACATGACGGCAAGATAGGTCCCTCTGACCACACTGGCTCAATGTATCCATCACAAAGAGCCCATCCATGTGCTGTAGGAGGCGGGATTTTAAGTATGGGTATGTGTGCCCGTTTCCATTGAGCTACCCTGTAATTTGCACGTTTGATGTGTGGGATCAGCGACTGTCTACAAGGTGGCATCCTGGACAAATCTACTTTGGATGACTTGATGGTCTCTCCTTCGCCAATCATCTTCTTCAACATTGCACATCGAACTTGATTGGCATGCTTAAGTCTAGGAAAGCCATATAGAGCACACACAAACTCATCCAGCTCATCAACTAGACTCTCCTCAACTTCCCAGCTATTGCCCAACTTCACGAAAGAGTCTTGGTAGCGTGGCCTCTTTTCAAGTGTCTTCAGAGGAATTTTCTTCCCCCTTTCCTTTAAAAGCGCAGTTGCAATCTGCACCAGTAAAGCAGTAAATGCCGAGAAGTGCCTTACAGTATGTGGGTCCCAAGTCTTTTGCTATGTCACAGATGTCAAGGAGTCTCCAGTTAACTCCACTGCCAGTGTCAAACAGAACAGTCAGTGGTCGCAATTTCTCTGCATAGTACAACAATATGAAGAAGATATCGCTATCTGGGCTGTGTACAACTGCCTGTTTGTAACCATGTTCCTTGGCATAAAACAAATACAGGATCACTCGGCTGTCTGTTTCCTCTTGGTTTGATCTAAGCCCTGGGATTTCATGTTGTTGCACAGATGCACCGTCGGTAGATGTTAGCAGGAACGGAACACCTTCAACGACAAGTATAACTTTCCTTCCTACTAAACGTCGTGCTGCTTCTGGACTACTCAAGAGCGAAGCATGAGCTGACACAACTGCTTTTATTTTCGTCATTCTGCAGAAAGACCTTGAAATTGGCTGGCTTTCTGGTGTTGATGCCCTCCAAGAGGATTTTCTCACTGCAGCCACGGCGAAGCCCTCCTGACTTTGATGGACTCTTCCAGATACATGTCAGTTGAGAAGATTACATCTGGCTTATGGCTTATTTGGTCAAGCAGCTTGAAAGAAATTTGCTTGAAGGTTGAGGCAGATCCTTCAATGTATGGAAATGGGCATTCCCATCTTCAATGAAGAGTGTTTCTCAGCATTTCTGGACGGTAAGGAAGCTTGAGGCACGTCGCTTGTGAGGAAGTGGACTGCTGCTGCTTTGTTGGTTTTTGCCATGAAGCCATCAGGAGTACCTAGAGCATGAGGTACTAGTGTAATGCAGTAATTCATCAGTTCATCAATGCTTACAGGTTGAGAGAGCATCTGTGACTTCACAAGAATTTGAAAGGCTATATCCTCCTGCTCTTGATATTTCAAAGCATTTCCTTGAGCAGATGTTAGCTTAACTTTCTTGTTCAACTTTTGCATGGTCTTCAGCTTTAACTTCTTCAACGGGTCAAAGAATTCCTTTCGTCCTTCGTCGTCATCTTTTTCTTTAGCCTCTCCTCAACAAACTTCTCCTTCTCAACCTGCCAGCTTCCTCAGCAGTTAGAACATCATGTTCTATCTCAGAAGGTATGGGATTGCCAGATGAAATCTCATACAAGCGGTCTTTGTCTGCTATGTCAATGGGTTGAGGAAGCCTTCTATGGCATCCATTACTCGTTGTACTGCAGCTTCACTCCTTTTGATTTCTGTCTGGAGTTGCTCACGGTGCTTGCCACACTTGGCGTTATCATTGTCAAGACACATGTCACATATCTCCAATGTGGCCTGGTAGTACTTACTACGTTCTGATGTCGTCCGAATCCATCGCTGGTAAGCACCGTAGTTCTCTAAGATTCCAGTAAAACCAGCTCCACCAGCACCAGCATGGGACTTGGCAAACTTCATGAAGGTTTCCTCTATCGTCTTGTCTACGGCACATAAGTTACCGGGTATTCTGGACCTGGCAACGGATATGGCTCCTTTCTCTAGTAATCGAGTAGCTCCTGGATGACTGACCTCAATGTTGGCGAGAAATGCATCAAACCAGGTGAGGTATCTAGAGTAATTGATTCCTCCAAAGCTAAAGAACAAGTCTGCCATGTCCGCCATGCACTTGTGGTACAATTTCAGATTGTTTGTCTTTACTGCATAGAGCAGCATAAAGATACGGTGTGCATGATCCAAAAAGATATCCAGAACTTGGCGGTCTTTCCTAGTTCTCCATTTCGGACTCGCTCTTGGAACACCGTGTAGTCATTTAGATACTGCTGAATTGTAGGATCTTGAAGAACAGCATTAAAGTTCTCAGCATTACAGAGTGTTATCAAGGCATCCAGAGCATCTGCATTTGTGGGGCCGTGAGCAGTTTCAACCCTCTGGGCGATATAAGCTGAAAGAAGTAGTCGTTCTAAGGCTTCACTTACTACTTTCAGACACCACATGGACTTGCTATACGCTTTGCCATTTAGAACTCCTTTCAGGCAGCCAGAGGTTGTGAGATTTGCTTCTATAATGAGCTCAGAGTAGCCAGAACTTGCCATCTTATGTCCAAGCATATTCAAGTAGTTCATGATGGTATGGAAGGTTCCAATGAGGACGATGTGGTTCTTGTAAGCTGCAGGGTTGTCCCATATGATAGGCATGGCTTTCATGATTACACCAAGGTCAAATGTAGTTATTGTGTAACGCTGTCCAACTTCCTCAGTAGCCTTCTCGCATTGACGCAACAGTTCTTTCACAACATTGTACTCTGTGATAGGCTCGGTAATGGACGGATAAAAGTCAATGGTGGTAAGTTCACTTGGGGGCATCCAATGGCAGAAATGAACCCACACAGTGCTGGTATCTGCTGCTTGTCAGTACTACTTGCTTTTCGACAGAAAGCCCAGATGAAGTACACTGTTAAAGCTCTCTGTAACAAAGCCAAATTTTCTTCTGGCTGCTGGACATTCTGTAGGTCTATGTTAGGACCTTTTCTCTTTGCAATATGAAAAGGTGGCAATGGAGCAGCTGTGTCTAGCTTGAGAGAGTGCTCTTTGGTTCTGGGAATTGAGACTTGTGTGTGTACTGGGTCTTCAACTTTTTTTAAAGGTTATGTTTTCCTCTATTAAATGAGCCATTTTAACGTTGTAGTGTTGTTGCTAACTCAGTCTAAAATTTTCGGAATAGGACTCTGCAAAACGGTCTGCGATACCGACTTGGATTTTAAAAGGGTAAATTGGATTCATGCAGACCAAATTGATGCATACAAAACAATTTTCCCATCGGCCATTTATGATTTAGAAAATAGTAACAATACAAACATGGTTGGTAAGAGTTCCCAATGGCCTAAAATAATATTCTGTACTTTCTTTTTAATTATGGACAATATATGACTTTTAAATTAGAATTTTGTCATTTTGGCGGCCATTTTGGACACCATATTGGCCGCCATATTGGATTTGGAATATGGCAAAGTTATGCAAAAATATAAATATGGTTGCAAGTGTTCCCAACAGCTCCTATGATAATATTTTGAGGTTTCTTTTTAAAGATAATTATTGCTTATGGCCAATATATGACTTTTTAGAGAATTGTCCCATTTTTGGCGCCATTTTGGACGCCATCTTGAATATCTCAGAGTGCCGGATTTTTTTGTTAACATCGTGAATGTGTTTTAGGACTATAAAAAGAAGCTAAAAAAGTTGGTTTGGAAGAGTCCTGGGGGGGGGGGGGGGTGCAGATTAACCCCCCGTATGTACCCGTCTACACTGCTCTCTAAACAAACTGGATCAGACGTTCCCTACACGCATACCCAGTTGTTAGCGAAAAGATTGTCACACCAAGGATGTATTCGTACATCGTTAATCATATACAGATGGAGCAGGAAATTCGAAAAAAAGACAGATAGATACGTTATTCAAACCACGAGGCCGAGAAATATACCAAAAGTTTTTTTATGTTTTTTTTTTTTTGTTATGTAAATTAACCTTGAAGATAAGATGAAGGCTAATACTATAAATCGATTATCGGGCGCAGAAGGATTGTCGTCTCTATTCTATCCAAGGTAGATTAACACCGGAGTGCTTAATCAGGCAGGAATGTTTTAGTTCTTTTTAATATCCAGGCACGTATCCAGAACTGATTTAGGATGCACATATTTCTAAGGAAAATGCGGGGACTTTTTTTCTTCTTTCATTACTTATGATAAAACGAACATGAATATAGCCTCAGGGACAAGAAGCGCGAAAATAGGTATTATAAACAGGGTGTCGGCAGGTATGGGACAGGGGGCCACAGCTCCCGTGGGGAACATTATTCTCCACCCCCGACGTGGAATTTTTTGAAAAATGTCGGGGGAATGCGTGGTAAATTTTGCAATAGAGGTAAATAGATCCTTAACGGGGATCCACCACCTTCATGTCGGGGAAAGTCTGGCGCCATTCCTGATTTTTAACGTTACGGATTCATTGCGTCGGGGCGAGAAAAGTGGAGTTACCTTCCTTACCCCAACGGGAACTCACAGTGTTACAGCACACGGCTAGCTCCATGGTTTCTTTGTATTTTTGTTGGGAGGGGGGAGCAAGTGCGGCCGCTGGCAACGTCCTTGTTGATAAGACTATTTTTGTTATATACATTTTCAGAAGATAACCAAATTATCAACTAGGCTCCTCAATCCATTCCAAGTCTCCCAGAAACAAGGGTAGGCTAAGTAAAATCGGACTTTACAGCTATATGCGAACAGGGGCATAAAAATGTGGATATAGTAGCGCCAACCTTTTCCCGACGGGAAGGGGGAGGCTTCGGCTCCCAGACAGGGGAGGGGCTATTGGGGGTGAAGCACGAGCTCCAAGAATTTTCCGGTCGCAAGTAGAAATTTACACTAGTATATTAAATTCCATCAGGGACTTTGCCATTTGTTTCGGGAATTTTACATTTTTTCCATAAAGTTCCTTCATTTTTGGTAAATTGTTTTCATTTTCATTGTCAAATTTCCGAGAAATGTTCGTCAAATTAGGGCAAATTTCCTCAGGTCATTTTCATTTTTTGCACATTTGCAAAAAAGTGGTATTGCAGCACTAAGACACGGACCTAATAATGATCGTACTTGGGCTTTATGAATTACATAAGACCATCCCCCATGGAGATATTGCAAATTTAAATGTTAAAGGTCATGGGCCCACCAAGATAAGGGCATAATGATGATCGTACTTGGGCTTTATGTCAAACTTTAGTTACATCCTTATCAATATCGCCACCTGCTCCATTCCCAAAACTTCCAAACCCCCTAACGACCCCCAACCCCCTGGTTCACCGATGACTGCAAAACAGCCATCAAGTACAGAAAAAGTGCCCTGAGAAACTTCAAAACTAAGCCGACCACCCACAACCTTAACCTCTTTTACATCAGCCGTGCCAAAGCCAGGCGCACTATCAAGGACAGTACAACCAACACTTCAACACTCTCTCACCACCAACAGTCCCACTAAGAAGATTTGGAGAATGGTTAACAGCTTCCCGGCCTGGCAGGATGGGCAAGTCTACCATCTCCCATCTCTCTTGGAATGGTAACCTACTCACCGCGAAAAAGGATATCGTTAAACACCTCGCCGCCTCTTTCAGCAACATCTCGTCCTCGGCCAACTACTCCAATGCTTTCAAAGCCAAAAAAACTCGCGATGATACCCGGAGTATCACCTTTCCCTCTGACAACATTGAGAGCTATAACACCCCTCTCACCCTTTCTGAATAAAACCAAGCCATCCACGACGCTGGCTGCACCTCCATGGGCCCAGATAAAACCCCCTACCAGTTCCTAAAAGACCTCCCCAACAAGGCCACCACTACCCTACTCACAATCCTTAACCACATTTGGTCCTCAATCTCCTTTCCCATATCTGGAGAACAGCTACCATCACCCTGGTTCCCAAACCGGGGAAGGACAGTACCGACCACTCTAGCTACCGCCCCATTGCCCTCACCTGCTGTCTCTGTAAAAAATATGAAAAAGATTACTAACCAGAGACTAAACTGGTTCCTTGAGACCAACAGAATCCTCTCCCCTCACCAAAGCGGCTTCCGGAAACGTTGCAATGCTCTGGACCAATTAATTACGCTATCCGGGAATCCTTTGCAAAAAAAAAGGAACACCTCATTGCCATCTTTTTCGACCTCGAGAAAGCTTTCGACACTACTTGGAAATACGACATTACAAACTTCACACCATCGACCTCAGAGGCCACCTCCCCATTTTTATTCAAAACTTCCTCTCACCCAGGTAGTTCCAACTTCATATTGGCCACACCCTCTCCAACCCTTACCCCCGAAGAAGAGGGCGTCCCCCAAAGCAGCATCCTCTCCCCCACTCCCTTCAACCTGAGCATTAACGACATCGCGGACAACCTTGCCCCAACATCAAACATGCCCTCTACGTGAACGACTTCTTCATCTTCTACCCTCCCTTAGGTTTCCTTTATATATATATATATATATATATATATATATATATATATATATATATATATATATATATATATATATATATATATATATATATATATATATATATATATATATATATATATATATATATATATATATATATATATATATATATATATATATATATATATATATATATATATATATATATATATATATATATATATATATATATATATATATATATATAAATATAGATATATATATATATATATATATATATATATATATATATATATATATATATATATATATATATATATATATATATATATATATATATATATATATATATATATATATATATATATATATATATATATATATATATATATATATATATATATATATATATATATATATATATATATATATATATATATATATATATATATATATATATATATATACATATATATATATATATATATATATATATATATATATATATATATATATATATATATATATATATATATATATATATATATATATATATATATATATATATATATATATATATATATATATATATATATATATATATATATATATATATATATATATATATATATATATATATATATATATATATATATATATATATATATATATATATAGTCCGTCCGGCTGTCCGTCCGGCTGTCCGTCCGGCTGTCCGTCCGTCCGTCCGGCTGTCCGTCCGGCTGTCCGTCCGGCTGTCCGTCCGGCTGTCCGTCCGGCTGTCCGTCCGGCTGTCCGGCTCCGTCCGCTGTCCGTCCGGCTGGCCGTCCGGCTGGCCGTCGTCCGGCTGGCCGTCCGGCTGGTCCGTCCGGCTGTCCGTCCGGCTGGCCGTCCGGCTGGCCGTCCGGCTGTCCGTCCGTCTGGCTGGCCGTCCGGCTGGCCGTCCGGCTGGCTGGCTGGCCGTCCGGCTGGCCGTCCGGCTGGCCGTCCGGCTGGCCGTCCGGCTGGCCGTCCGGCTGGCCGTCCGGCTGGCCGGCTCCGGCTGGCCGTCCGGCTCCGGCTGGCCGTCCGGCTGGCCGTCCGGCTGGCCGTCCGGCTGGTTGTCCGGCTGGCCGTCCGGCTGGCCGTCCGGCTGGCCGTCCGGCTGGCTGTTGGCCGTCCGGCCGTGGCTGGCCGTCCGGCTGGCCGTCCGGCTGGCCGTCCGGCTGGTTGTCCGGCTGGCCGTCCGGCTGGCCGTCCGGCTGGCCGTCCGGCTGGCTGGCCGTCCGGCTGGCCGTCCGGCTGGCCGTCCGGCTGGCTGGCGTCGGCTGGCCGTCCGGCTGGCCGTGTCCGGCTGGCCGTCCGGCTGGCCGTCCGGCTGGCCGTCCGGCTGGCCGTCCGGCTGGCCGTCCGGCTGGCCGTCCGGCTCCGGCTGGCCGTCCGGCTGGCCGTCCGGCTGGCCGTCCGGCTGGTTGTCCGGCTGGCCGTCCGGCTGGCCGTCCGGCTGGCCGTCCGGCTGGCCGTCCGGCTGGCCGTCCGGCTGGCCGTCCGGCTGGCCGTCCGGCTGGCCGTCCGGCTGGCCTGTCCGGCTGGCCCGGCTGGCCGTCCGGCTGGCCGTCCGGCTGGCCGTCCGGCTGGCCGTCCGGCTGGCCGTCCGGCTGGCCGTCGGCTGGCCGTCCGGCTGGTTGTCCGGCTGGCCGTCCGGCTGGCCGTCCGGCTGGCCGTCCGGCTGGCCGTCCGGCTGGCCGTCCGGCTGGCCGTCCGGCTGGCCGTCCGGCTGGCCGTCCGGCTGGCCGTCCGGCTGGCCGTCCGGCTGGCCGTCCGGCTGGCCGTCCGGCTGGCCGTCCGGCTGGCCGTCCGGCTGGCCGTCCGGCTGGCCGTCCGGCTGGCCGTCCGGCTGGCCGTCCGGCTGGCCGTCCGGCTGGCCGTCCGGCTGGTTGTCCGGCTGGCCGTCCGGCTGGCCGTCCGGCTGGCCGTCCGGCTGGCCGTCCGGCTGGCCGTCCGGCTGGCCGTCCGGCTGGCCGTCCGGCTGGCCGTCCGGCTGGCCGTCCGGCTGGCCGTCCGGCTGGCCGTCCGGCTGGCCGTCCGGCTGGCCGTCCGGCTGGTTGTCCGGCTGGCCGTCCGGCTGGCCGTCCGGCTGGCTGGCCGTCCGGCTGGCCGTCCGGCTGGCCGTCCGGCTGGTTGTCCGGCTGGCCGTCCGGCTGGCCGTCCGGCTGGCCGTCCGGCTGGCCGTCCGGCTGGCCGTCCGGCTGGCCGTCCGGCTGGCCGTCCGGCTGGCCGTCCGGCTGGCCGTCCGGCTGGCCGTCCGGCTGGCCGTCCGGCTGGCCGTCCGGCTGGCCGTCCGGCTGGCCGTCCGGCTGGCCGTCCGGCTGGCCGTCCTAAAATGAAGAACTTTCCCGATAATTGCCTTAAAAGGAACAAAATTCCCCCACAGATTGGTATACAATTCCCTGAAAACGAAAGAAATTTCCTAAAAATGAAGAAAATTTCTCGAAAATTGAAGGAGATTAGCAGCCTGAGCAACGTCAGTGATGGAACTTAATTTACCAGTCGCAAGAACAATTTTTCCACTTGTGCATGACCGGGATTTTCTTTTTATTTCGAGCGCTGGGTGTGACTAATAAAAAAAAGACAATCTTAAAGACATATGTTAAAATCTACTCAGATAAGCATTTGGGTTACTATGGTATGAGTCTAAGTGAAGCTCTAAAAAAATTCCTACCATTTTTCTTCAATACCATGTTTTTACCCGACGAAAGTCAAAATTGAAATTGCCCTTGAGTTTTTCTAGGGGATGTCGCACGCCCTTCCCACCTCCCCTCTCCCACCCCCTCCCTCACCCACACACACACCAAAGAGCTTCCACCTCCTTTGAATTACGCTTGCTTGCTGAGAAAATTGCAACCGTAACTCAGAAACATGAAAAATACAAACCAGGTATTAATTATAAGAGGTCCAATAAGAAGAGAGGGGGTAGGGGGTAGGGGGGCTATAATACCTTCTTGTTCCTTAATTTAAGAAATTTTTGTGACGCAGAGCTGCATAGACTGACCTTTTCGTAATCATCAATTCAACGATCGTTTTCTTTATCTATATTTGTTTAATCACCTCCCACATATGATGTACAAACTAACTTTAATTCTTCAGGCTTATTTACCAGTTAACATCTATTAATTGCAAAGCTTTCAATACAATCAAACTAACATATTTTTGAGAAGCAAAAGGCGGAAATGACGCACATGTATGCCTACACAATATGAAAGCATAAAAAGGGATAATATTTCAGAGAAACAACAATTTAGAAAAACCTGTCTACAGACCACGAGGCCCCGGGTTCAATCCTGGGGTGGGTAGACACGCCAGTGCACCACAACTGGTTATCAAAGGCCGTGGACATTGACTTGGTTGTCGATGTTATGTCTGTCCGTACGTCGTACCTGTGTTCTCGTCTGGGTCGTATTAAGCGTTTCGTGATAGCATTTGTACTATCATAAGCGAATACGCAGGCGACGACCCCGTCATTGTAATTGTGTGTTCAACTCTCTCTCTCAGAGAAACAACAATTTAGAAGAGACGCCAGTAAGTCGGCACGTAATTTCAGCTTCAGGGTGCATGAGACTTAACGCAAACAGCAGAACAAAGACGCTGCCTTCAAAGTTAAACAACGAAATGAATACGAATTGTTTTCATTCTGCGGTCTTTTTTACCATCAAAACAGAACAAATACTTTTGTTATTGATTTTTCCTATATACTACAGTTAAGGATTGCGTGCAAAGTTAACAAGTACATTTTACATTTTCCAAACAAAATTGTATATTCATCAATTCATTGACAGGTTAACAATGTAAAGCCTAAAGTATGTTGTGCGGCCAAAGAACTGCTGTGTATAGGTGTAGTAGATCTTTTGTGCATCCATGGGAGGAAGGCCGGAAGGGCTACAAATAGCCCATTAATATAAGATATAACACTCATCAGGGTTGGTATATGGCTTCTCATGATATTTCAACCTGTTCAAAGCCAATCTTAAAAAAAAAAAGTCATCTTGTAAAAAGCGGCTTCTTGAAACTTGTTTGGCCGCCCAAAAAAAGTTATTTTGCTTAATTGGCTTTTTCTAACTGATAATCTGGTTTTGGGGGCTTTTTTGGGGCACAAACACTTCTTTGACCACAACAAATCTCATTTGGCGTATCTTTGGCTTTTTTTCAAAATTATTCATGGAAAATAAAAAGAAAGTAAAACATTGATTTTTTAATGACGTTCGAGCTGCGTGAAAAAAGTCTTAAGAAAAAAAAAATCCAAATTGAAGGAGATTTTACAATAAGCAGCGAAGTCAGTAATATTTGTGCCTCCTCACCCCCTCCCCCTTTCTTCCCTAATCCCCTATCCTCACCAAGAAGTGATCCTTCGTACCCGCCTGTCTAACACTATAAGTGCCAAATATAGTTGAGAGTTAGTGTGCAGGGTTTAGGCGCCTTTTATTTTCGCCATTTACTAGTTCAGCCCAGCCCTTCCCCTCCCCACCCTCCCTTCAAGAATTGTTCCGCATTCCCTGGTTGTGGTGCTTGAAAAGAGGACGGCTCAAAACTTTTAATGCATTTTTTTTTCAATCTGTCCTAAATTTCAGACACTGAAAATCATTATACATTTTTCTCCTGCTAATCTGCTAATATCTAATCTGTTAATGGAAGGTATGAAAGTCTCCTTGTCTTTTTTAACCCATTCAAAGAACAGTGGTTAAAGAACAATAAATAAAGATACGGAAATTCATGGGATTTCTTGTTTGGGTGTCACAAAAATAGATTGTAAAATTTAAATGCTGTTAAATGGTCCATTTGTAACCGATTTTGATGACACGTTTGCTATTTTCATGGTTTTGTTTTCTTCTAATGAAGCTCAGGTTGTTGCAAACTGCCCATATATCTTTAAGTAGAAATACACTAACGAAGAACATATCTAGATGCGACACGATGCATTCTATATGTATCATATTTTAAAATATATGTTATCTTAAAGTTTGTACATGATGAGCTGATAAGAGAATGAAGTTCGAGGTCCTTTTTGTACCAGAACGTGATACATTTGGGATACATTTCGTGATCTTTACTGGAAAGTAGTCCTACCATCTAAAATCTCTCGCATTAGGGTAGATTCCTGGGGTTCCCCGGAGTTTTCTTTTTTTTTTAGGCAAAGTGAAAATTTGCATGGCGATGGAACATTAATGCAAACTATAATCTCTAACAATTTATCACTTTTATATACTTGTGTGAACATTCGAGGGATGCTTGATCAAATTAAACATTGTGTAGAAATGTGAATATGGCATGCATTATAATTTTTCGTTACTGTCGCAAATTTCATACCGTGACACAAAATGAGATACGGCACAATGCATATAATGTAAATGGGATACAGCACTGACAGTGCATGTAAAGTAAATGAGATACAGCACAATGCATGTAATATAAATGAGATACAACACAATGCATGTAATGTAAATGAAATACAGTACTGGCAATGCATGTAGGCCTTATGTAAAAGAGATACAGCACAATGCATGTAATATAAATGAGATACAGCGCAATGCATGTAATGTAAATTAGATACGGCACAATGCATGTAATGACCTCCGTGGTGTAGTGGTTAGTGCTTTGTCCTCTCACCCGCACGTCCCGGGTTCGTATCCCGGTGGGTCTGCAACCAGTGAGTTTACAACTGGTTATGAAAGGCCGTGGCCGTCTTGATATAATGTCCAGCACTGGATGATTTTGGGACGTGTATACCTTGCTATGCTATGCTATGTTAATGTAAATGTCTTTAAAGGAAAGGTATCATCTCATTAATAAATTCAGAAGTGAACGGTTTTGGGTTTTCAATTCTTCATCTTGATTGCAAAAAATCTGCGATGTTATCAATCACACATCCGCCGAACCCAACCATAGAGACCTACATCATTTTGTGATAAAAAACATGGCAGATTTCTCACAATCAATAAGAACAATTGATAACCGGAAGTGATGTAACCAGAACGGAGGCGTTTACTTCCAAATGTATATATAAGACGATACCTTTTCATTCATAAAGAAAATGACAAATCAAATCTAAGCACCACTATCTCATTTTAAGTTAATATTAAAATGATAAGGTCAAATTCTAAATTCTCAAGGAAATTGTGTCTGAATGTCCCGCATACGACACATATGAAATCGGCCATCAATGATGTTGAAGCTCGACTTTTGATTTCTTGTATCAATAATGATCCCACACTCTTACATACAACCCTGTATGTATACTATGGATAACGCCCTGTGTTTTCAAAAATGTACATGTTGGGAATTTCACATAATATACTATGTTAATGAACATGATCTTATGATTAACACTGAATGAACAATGTGTTCTATCGTGCATACACGTTATGGTAATGCTGCATTATTTACAACTGAAAACTGAACAAAATTTGAATTCCAAAAATAAGTATGACGTTTTCTATTTTGTTCCGGTTTTTTGTTCGCATGCGAAGCATTATGCGAACCTATGTAACGGCGATTACATCCATCCGGCTGTCCAGCCGTCCGGCCGTTTACAGAATTGTCCTGAGAATTCCTCAGAAATATTAAAGTCTTTTGAGAATTCCACAGAAAATGTTAAAGTTTCTTCAGACTTCCTCAGAAAAACTTAAAGTTTCCTTAGATATTTTTACGGAAGGTTAGAATTTCCTTAAAAAAGAATGCCATGTGGAATAGGGTGGAATGCCACGTAGGATATGTAGTGGAATGCCCTGCAGGACATAGGGTGGATTGCCATGGGATGGAATGTCATGTGGGACATGGGATGATATGGGATGTCATGTGGGACATGACGTCCCACCCCATTTCAACAAGTCATTTGCATATAAGTTATTATATGAACTGACACTCTCATACATAGCATGCTCAATCAGGACAGTGATAGCTAGGATGAGACTTCTTATGGAGCCTATGGGATGTCATGTGGGACATGGGGTGGGATGACATGTGGGACATGGGGTGGGATGCCGTGTGGAACACGGTAGAATGCCATGTGGGACATAGTGGGATGCCACGAGTAACACAGAGTGTGACATAGTTTGGGATGCCATGTGTGACATAGGCTGGGATGCCACGTGTGACATAAGGTAGGATGCCATGTGTGATATAAGGTAGGATGTCATGTGTGCATAGGGTAGGAGGCTATGTGGGACATAGGGTAGAAGGCTATGTGGGACATAGTGTAGGAGGTCATGGGGACATGGGATGTGATGCCATGTGGGACATCAAGTACGATGTCATTGGGACATTGGGAGGGATACCATGTGGAAGATAAGGTGGGATGCCATGTGGGGCATCAGGTGGGAAACCACAGATGCGGGACACAGGAAGGGATGCCATGTGGTACATATGGTTGGATTGATTTGGGACATACATGTAGGATAGGATCCATGTGGGTCATAGCGTGGAATGCCATGTGGAACATATGGTGGAATGCCGTGTGGAACATATGGTTGAATGCCATGTAAAACACCATATGATGGAATGCCATGTGGGAGATATGGTGAAATGCCATGTGGGACAAGGTATGGGATGTCATGTGGGACATGAGGTGAGATGCCATTTGGAACATGGGATGTGATCCATGTGGGACATAAGGTGGAATGCCATGTGGTCATAGGATGGGATGCCCTGTCTTGCATATAATGGAATGCCACGTGGGACAAGGATGAGATGGGATGTCATGTAAGACATGGGGTGGGATGCAATGTGGGAGACATGATGGAATGCCATGTGGGACATGGGATGGGATGTCATGTGGGATATGGGGTGGGATACCATGTGGGACATGGGGTGCCATGTGGGTCATGGAATGCCATGTGGGACATGGGATGCCATGTGGGACATGGGATGCCATGTGGGACATTGGATGCCGTGTGGGACATGGGATGTCGTGTGGGACATGGGATGCCATGTGGGACATGGGATGCCATGTGGGACATGGGATGCCATGTGGGACTGGGATGCCAAGTGGGACATGGGATGCCATGTGGGACATGGGATACCATGTGGGACATGGAATGTCACGTATGGATGCCACGTGAGACATGGGATGCCACGTGGGACATGGGATGCCACGTGGGACATGGGATGCCACGTGGGACATGGGATGCCACGTGGGACATGGGATGCCACGTGGGACATGGGATGCCACGTGGGACATGTGATGCCATATGTGGGACATGGATGCCATATGTGGGACATGGGATGCCATGTGGATATGGGATGCCATGTGGGACATGGGATGCCATGTGGGACATGGGATGCCATGTGGGACATGGGATACCATGTGGGACATGGGATGCCATATGGGGACATGGATGCCATATGTGGGACATGGGATGCCATGTGGATATGGGATGCCATGTGGGACATGGGATGCCATGTGGGACATGGGATGCCATGTGGGACATGGGATACCATGTGGACATGGGATTCCATGTGGGACATGGGATGCAATGTGGGACATGGGATGCCATGTGGGACATTAAATGCCATGTGAGACATGGAATGCCATGTGGGACATGGGATGCCATGTGGGACATGGGATGCCATGTGGGACATTGGATGCCGTGTGGGACATGGGATACCATGTGGGACATGGGATGCCATATGTGGGACATGGATGCCATATGTGGGACATGGGATGCCATGTGGATATGGGATGCCATGTGGGACATGGGATGCCATGTGGGACATGGGATGCCATGTGGGACATGGGATACCATGTGGGACATGGGATTCCATGTGGGACATGGGATGCAATGTGGGACATGGGATGCCATGTGGGACATTAAATGCCATGTGAGACATGGAATGCCATGTGGGACATGGGATGCCATGTGGGACATGGGATGCCATGTGGGACATTGGATGCCGTGTGGGACATGGGATGTCGTGTGGGACATGGGATGCCATGTGGGACATGGGATGCCATGTGGGACATGGGATGCCATGTGGGACTGGGATGCCAAGTGGGACATGGGATGCCATGTGGGACATGGGATACCATGTGGGACATGGAATGTCACGTATGGATGCCACGTGAGACTTGGGATGCCACGTGGGACATGGGATGCCACGTGGGACATGGGATGCCACGTGGGACATGGGATGCCACGTGGGACATGGGATGCCACGTGGGACATGGGATGCCACGTGGGACATGTGATGCCACGTGGGACATGGGATACTACGTGGGACATGGGATGCCACGTGGGACATGGGATGCCATATGTGTGACATGGGATGCCATATGTGGGACATGGGATGCCATGTGGGATATGGGATGCCATGTGGGACATGGGATGCCATGTGGGACATGGGATGCCATGTGGGACATGGGATGCCATGTGGGACATGGGATTCCATGTGGGACATGGGATGCCATGTGGGACATGGATGCCATGTGGGACATGGGATGCCATGTGGGACATGGGATGCCATGTGGGACATGGGATGCAATGTGGGACATGGAGTGCCATGTGGGACTTAGTGTGAGATGTCATTTTTATAATTGGCTGGGTCAATTGATATGGGTGTCAATTTGCATGGGCGTGCGAACTATGACGGAATTTACCGTTCTAGTTAAATGATAAAATATTTTAATCTTATTATGGAATGATTGAATTATTATTTTAATTTTTTTGCTTTTTAAAAATTTCAGATGCCAGTGAAGCAACATTTTCTGGCAGTATACCTGTCACCCTCTAAATAAAGTTGAGTTCTTACCTGCTTACGCCCATGAGTACTGTAATGTTATTAGAAGTATAATCAGATAATGATTATGAAACTCTTTATGTAAGATGGAGTTGCATTAATATTTTAACCCAATTGGCACATAAAAACAGCGTTCTCTATGCCGAGTTCTATGTTATTTTTATGTTAAATTCATCATGCGGATAGCACCCAGCGAAAACCGATATTTGGAGTCATTTATGGTGAGATTTGGAATGCAAAGTTCTTTAAAATTACGCATGGATCGATATATGTAAGGCAAACATGACAACGCAGCAAAATGTTGAACAAACGCTCAGGATTAGATAAACGCTACAAAAATCTGCGGAACGTATCTGAACGAAAATTTGGATTTTGGCTTGCGAATGGCTAAGCTTAAAATCCTTTAAAAAGATGTTGAGTTAAAAAAAGACAGAAGCTGAGGAAATTGCAGCAATATTGGCTAACAACAAATGATATAGTTTCCGACTTCCTACTGTTAAGGATTAAATTGTTTAAAGTTGGACCGGGAGAATGTACGAAAAGATATTTTCGAGTAGAGGCTGCGTTCAGCGTAGGACAAAAATGTCCTCAGCCGGTACGGCATGTAAGAAGCCCCCGCCAAAACTTGAAATTCTACCCAAAATAGATAAGGAATGAATATATTGGGAGAAAAAAAAAATACTTTGAAATGGGTGACGGCATTTCTTTTTGCTCTTCAATATTTTCGACCCCCTTTAAAGCTTTTTGACCCGAATATGTCCAATGGTATTTTACTCAATTTTCAGAAGGAATGTTGGTGGCCCAAATGCTTATCTAAGATGATTGAAATTCAAAATATACTTTATTAGGTGATGTGATTTTATACACAGTGTATATCGTTTATCTATTTATAAATAAGTCCGACATTTGACAAACTTGGGTGGGCAAATTTGTTATACACTAGCACTCGAAGTCAAGTTACACCGCCTGGGGGAGGGGGTGGGATGGCGGAGGGCAGCCCATGTTCGTTATTTGTATAATGACCTGGAATATGTGTAAATAGGTGAAGGACCACCCTTATATCACTTTAAGGTTATCAAGATAACTTGTTAGGATTATTCCTAAACCTTCAAATGTTTATGCTGTACCATGTGTGGTATTTCACTTACTTCCTCTCTCATGTACATGTATTAACTACAATGTTCTTTGTTCTTTAATTTATTTTCCCACCCTTAAAAGAGACAGTAAGTCTGGTGCTAGTCTATAAATTTTTCTACATCTTTATATCAGGAAATGCTATGTTTAAAAAAAAATGACTGTGATAATTAGGCATTAAGACATTTTTGATCTCCCATTGGTATCCCATTTCACCTTGAAGACACTTTGGACCAACATGTGTGGCAACATCCTGTGCTAGCTCATTACTGTATCAGAGATATGGGAGCGAATATTCATGACCCAGTGACCAATAATTATTACTTTACTGTGGTACAACTTTCCATTGATCAAGAACAATTATGCTTGCATCATCATTTTAATGTGGCACAATGTTTCTTTGTTTTGAATATGAGGAGATCTGAGCACTTGGTTTCAAACTGCCTTAAAGTCAGAGGAGATTTGACACTCGGGCTGAGAGGATATACTTGTGCATCTTATAAGATATTAATCAGCAATATATCTGTAACTTTAAACCTTGCTATTTTTTAGGAAGACCAAGTTTGCTTGTTACTAAATGTTTTATATACATCTCCTCTCAATCCTCAGCCTACATAAAATAACATTTCACGGAAATCATATTTCATACATCCGGATATAGAACTAATAATTATCTTTTGCTGAAAGAACATTTAACTTTGGATGCATCTACCTTGGAACATTTTTGATTATTTAAAGTGATACCTGAATCATATACATGTATGTACAAGCAATTTATTGTGCCACAGAACTTTGGAACATTTATACAAGGACCTAATCTGTTAAAGCTAGTGTCATCTATTAAACTTAGCGTCTTCACCCAGCACACAAACTGAGTATTTTCGAGTTATGGACCAAGTGCAGCCCTGAATATAAAACATATTTTGAACTTTGGACTCTAAGCATATATAAAATAAGTGAACTTTGGACTCTAAGCATATATAATATTAGTATCAATTAAATGGTTTAATATTGTTTGGTACAGCATAATTGATATTTCTGTAATTTTCTTTCGATCCGCGACTAACACCAGAAGTAATTAAGGATATAACAAGGAATACTGAAGGAAAATCCTAGCCCATATATATATATATATATATATATATATATATATATATATATATATATATATATATATATATATATATATATATATATATATATATATATATATATATATATATATATATATATATATATATATATATATATATATATATATATATATATATATATATATATATATATATATATATATATATATATATATATATATATATTATATATATTTATGTGTAAGTATGTTCCAATTTTTCTTCACATCTAGGGAAATTACAATTTGTCACGTTCCATGTGAGGACCTAAGCATACATATATCCCATTAAGGATCCCCCTAGTTCATTATTGTAAGCTTATATAATGATGGTGTATTACATGTATGTCCGTTCATGAGCGAAGTTCTTGACAACAAGTTAATGAAGCCTAATTTTAGTCTTTGCCTACTGTTTCATAGTACTTGTATTTATTGGTTACCCAGCCTGGTAATAAATAAGTCTTCAAACTGGTTATCAGGTCTTATAAACTTAAAGTTGCCCTCCCCTTATATTAAGTCACATAAGTTGGCTTACATATGCACGTCAGCCAAAATCCTTCTGTATTCAGGGTATATGTTAATTTGAAACACATTATAAGCACACAAGCCCCGACACTACCCATATACACCTAATGTTTTCGCATTAATAAAATCTAAAGACATCCATGCAACAGGATAAACACGCCCCGGGTGTAAACCTGACACAGGCACAGATATCGGGGCGGAAGAGCGACCACCCCCAATGGACAAATACCACCCCCTCTCCCACCTTCTGGTGAAAAAGTATCAATTCCACTCCCAGGACCGAGAAGAGGGGAAATTCCTCTGGGTCTGAGGTGCTCCGCGGAAGCCCGGGCCATAAGGTCCCGTACAAATTGAGAAAAGGAATGAGTGTTCAAACATTGGCGAAAACCCATGCTTGGCAATGGCGAAACGGTGTAAAAACATAAATAGGTGATCATCTTTGATTTTTGCTCTTTATAATTTTTAGCAGAAAGGAATTCATGAATGATAAATTCGGGATCCTGTAAAATTGTTACCGTGTAATATTGCTCTCAAATGATTACATGCTGTTAGATTAAATGGGCAATGTATTATTCTGGCAACAGGTGGGCATCTTGACAATGGACTAACAAGAGAACCACCATTGTTAAGGTTGCATCTCATGTAGTGAGTGAATATCCAGAACACTTACGAGCGATCGCACCCCCCCCCCCCCTTCCTTCATCCTCCTGAAAATCAATTTTTGGAATAAATAATTGTAGCAGCTTGATTATGACATAAAGCCTCCGGGCTTCTGATCTTGATATTATTGACAATTATCTAAAAATTTGGCCAATTTTTCAAAAAATTCAGCAGCAAATTTTCTTTGATTCAGTCAAGTTTTAAAAAACTTTGTTCAATTTTCCGAACATTTTCCCTTAGGCCTATTTCAAACCCGTTAAGAAGGTGGGTAATTTGGGTCAAGTTTCTTTTTTTGCACAGAGATCGCCCCATCCCCTTTTCCCCTAATTTTGTTGGCTACTTAAGTGTGCTGCATATGCCGTGAAAATGTATGCAAGCAAAACCAATATCATCCTTAATTGACCACTGTTTCTATTGCTTCAAAGAATGTACTCGAAATGATCTTGTATTATGAAGCAAATTAATCAAGCAAACAAGTTTGTCATTTTATTAGCTATCCTGCAGTACCATAATCCTAGTACTCTATACATCCTTTCTATCACATGTGGTTGTGATGAAGCAACTACTTCTAAATCAAGCATGTATCTTTCTTAGACATAGAAAATACATGAAAAGTAGTACCGGCCTGTGGTAATTAACAAGATCCAATTCTATTACTTTAAAGATGTTGCATGCATTATTAGACAGGTATACCCCCAATTTGGACAACTTTCCAATGCGGCCAGTAGATCATCACGGATGATCATGAATCTGAGACTCTTTTTTGACCATTATTTCTAGAATATCTAATTGATCTTCAAATAATTTCATATAGTGTGATCAGTCTTATCAAATAAATACACAATTTTGCATAAAAAATTGGTTTTGGGTACAACAGGACATGTTTTTGGTCATATTTTGGCAAAAACTGGTGAAAATAATTCATAGCACAGGGACGATTGCAGAGAATTTCCTTTATTTTTTCTAGGAGTCTACTTGTTTCTAACCAATATTCAAGCTATGAATAAGTCAATATCTACTGATATTGTAGAAAAATAAATCTGTGAAAAAATCTTTCATAAAAGGGTTTGATCTATTATGAAACAAGACAGACTTTGCGCAAAATCATGAATGTGAGACTCTTTTTTGACCGTCATTCCTAGAATATCTAATTGATCTGAAAATTATTTCATATAATGTTATAACTTTGATCAGTCTTATCAAATTAACACAAACTTCTGCATAAAAATTGGTTTTGGGTACTACACGACATGTTTTTTGTTATATTTTGGAAAAAATCTGGTGAAAATAATTCATAGTGCACGGACGATTGGAGAGAATTGCCCTCATATTTTCTAGAGTTATAGGAATCTAGTTGATTTTAACAAATATTCAAGCTATGAATAAGTCAATATGTACATATGGGGGTCAGTGGCGTAGCCAGGATTTTTACATTGAGTGGGAGGGGGTTGAATTGAGCCGACAAGATATGTAGTGGTGTAGTTGACGTGGGCCAAATGTGTCACTTCGACTAGTCGACGTGGGGTCCAGGGGCCTCTTTGGGTCCAGGGGCTGAAGCTCTCGCAAAATTGACATTTCAAGGGCAAATAAGTATGTCATAACGCATAGTCAGAAGGTGTTTTGGGCAGGTCAAAATTCATGTCGAAGAGAGCTTTAATGAACCATATACAAAACACAAAATCATGAAAATGCATAATGTGGAAATACAAAGTTTTATTGTTTACGTTTGTTACATGGTCAGCGGCGGCAGAAGGAAAACATATTGGGTGCCCACTGAACAGGAGTAAATCCATTAAAAAATTGTTTGCTAAGTAAGGTAACACCAAAGGTGTGTGGTCGAGGGACCCGCTTAAGGGCCCCTTGTGGGGTCCAGGGTCGAATCTGAACTGACGGCACCATTCTGAACCAACAGCACCAATCTGAACCGGATCAAAATCTAAACCGACGGCGAAAGCCCCCCCACCCCTCCCCCTCTCCAACCCCGTCTCTGACTACGCCACTGGTGGGGACTGACTTTGTTTAGGCAAACAATATTTTCCATAGTAATTTATCAGGTGAAAGTTCTTTTCCCAATACTTCTTTCTTTATCTGGGCACAAACCTTTTTTTCTTTCTTTTTTCATTAAACACTTTTGCCTTTTTACCTAGGTTTCATCAGTAGCTCCATGGTTTTAAACAGTAAATCATCCATTCATGTTAAGCTTCAGATCTTTCAAAACCTATAAACCAACCACATCACTCCCCGCCAGTGCACCACAAGTGGTTATCAAAGGCCGTGGACATTGACTTGGTTGTCAATGTTATATTTTAGGGGGCTGATCTCGTGCCGCCCTGGCGATTGATGTACGCCACCACTGTGGTGTTGTCTGTCCGGAGAAGGACACTCTTGCCGCGGATTAGCTCCACAAACTGGAGGGCTGCCCTGCGAACGGCTTCCAGCTCCAAGATATTGATATGGCGCTCAGCCATGGACCCGTCCAATACCCTGCTGCCTTGTGGGTGCCCAAGTGGCCATCCCATCCCGAAAGGGAAGCGTCCGTAACTAAGGTAACGCTCTCCCTCGGAAAGGTAAAAGGCATGCCCACTGTGAGGTGGGTAGGGATTTGCCACCATGCAATGGCCGCTGCGACATCCGCCCAGAGTGGTACTGGGACAGAGAGGTCGCGCGTTGACGGATCGAAGAAGCGGAGCAAATGGAACTGAAGGTCCCGCATGTGGAATCGGCACCATGGCACGATATCCACCAAACTGGCCAGGTAACCCAGAAACACTAGCTACGCATGCGCTCTGGACTGGGGTTGTTGCCTGAGCAGTCGGGCACCTTCATGGACTGCTAGGATTCGTTCTAGAGTCGGATGAGCGATCCCGCTCTGGAAATCCCTAATTGCACTTAGGAACCGAGGAGATTGAACGGTACCAAGTCCGAGTTCTCCTGGTTGATTGTCCACCCAAAGGCTTCTGCCTCCTGAACTACCCTTTGTGCATCTCGGGAGGCTGTGTGACGATCCGGTGCCACTATGAGCCAATCGTCCAGATACATGTACACCTGTATGCAGAGTCGTCGCAGGTGTGCCCCGAACACTTGGGTGACCGTGGTGAATACCCTTGGGGCCGTGGAGAGCCCGAAAGGTAGAGCTCGGAACTCGTACATCCGACCCGCTACCGCGAACGTCAGAAATTTTCTGTGGTTCGGGTGGACGGGAACGTGAAGGTAGGCGCCTGTCAGATCGACGTCGATCTGCTTCGCCCACCAACCTTGGTGTAGCATGGGTAGAATTGTATGAAGGGTCTCCATGCGGAAATGCGTGGGGCGTACGAAGCGATTTAGTGGTTTTAGGTTTAATATGGGCATCCACTTCCCGCCTTTCTTGGAGGCGAGGAAGAAGGTCGACATTAAGAAACCCGCTGGTAGGGCGTGGAGTTCTAAGACCGCTCCCTATACCAGGAGTTTCGCGAACTCGTCCAGCAACAGCCAAGCGAGCTCGGTGTTCCTGTGGCACGAGTGTCTCTCTGTACTAGCCCAGATTTAGTGGGGTGTCTGTGAACTCCACCTGATAACCCTCCTGAATCGTTCGTAGAGCCCACGCAACGGACGAAAGCTTGAACCAGGCCGTTTCGAACTGACCTAGGCGGCCCCCTACCCGACCTGCTGGTAGAGAGCTCGCCTGGGGCGCGTCAAAAACGCTTCCCTGATCGGGTTTCGCAGCGCGTTCCGCCGATGGCGTGAAGCGGCGACTTCCCCCCCCCCCCCTCCCCTCCGCCCCAGGTTTACGGTGACCTGCCCAAGATTTTGTCCAGTAGGGACTTGCCCCCTGCCAGGAGGACCACTGGGCCTACGTCTCCGGCTCCTGCCTCGTACAGAGCCAGGAGAGCGGCCGCCCCTAGACGGGGGTTGAGAAGTGGTCGGCACAGGACGGGTCTTGCTCGTCAGCTTTTGAGTCTTACGGAGGGCGTCCTGGCGCTGAGCCTGTCGGGACACTACGTCCCCAAAATGGCCCGCGAAGAGATCGGGGCCCTCATGGGGGAGTCTCCGTAGGTCGGCCAGAGTGGCGTCGCTAAGGCTCAGGAGAGGGAGCACGTTTTTGCGCCTCTCGGCGTTCAGCCGGGCGAAAATTCGGGACAGCTTGCACACAGTCGTGTCGGCTAGGCCCGAGATCCCTCGTAGCAGGGGTTTAATGCGCTCTGATAAGTCCTTGGAGGGCTCCACAGTGCGTCTTACACATTCGGCCACCCAAAGTGCCAAGCCTTGAAACTTGATCCCCGTCTTGGCGGCGCAATCAAGGGCGCGAAAAGTCTCTTCGTGGTGCTGCAAGGATGCATCGCGCAAACTTGGACCGCGTCCTTTGCCCACCGTAACGCGTGACGCGCTGGAACTTGGACATTGAAGGAGATCAAAGACTTTCTGCGGAATTGGGTGAGACCAAATGCAGGACTGATAATCCGCCTCGCAAACACTGACTAGGCGGTTCAAGTCCTTGGGGTAGAACCCCTGTGAGTTGCTCTTTAACTGAATATTTGTGGTCATTGTTATTGTTCAAGGTATTGAGATAAAACTTGCTATATTAGATTGTTGTGAATGCAGCTTGGATGTGTCAGTCTAAACAAGGATATGTCCCAAATAACATATCCCTGGTCTGAATATGGACTTATTAATAACTTCATGGTCATAACAGTATTGCAAACATGGACAGAAGTCTTGGTTTATGAAACTGAAATGGTAGTCAATGCTGACTATATTGCACTCAATTCAGGGGCAAGGGGGTTTTGAAAAGTGGGGGAGGGGGAGTTTAGCCACTTACTGACTTAGGTGGCCAAAGTCATGTCTGCCTCCTGTCTGTATTCATATTAAAATGATG
>JAIGNY010003632.1:575000-610000 GCA_020152595.1 Chiridota heheva | reverse complement strand
TACACTGCTTTTAATAAATTAAATATTGCTATGCTTCCAATTCATTTTATTTATTAAACGAATTTTCATTCGTCCAAATTTAAGAATAAATTGCTAAAAGCCCAAAATAGACCAATCAGGAAGCTAGTTATATGAGGGTTTGGCTAGTCAGTTTCCCTTCTCACATGTGTGTTCATTGCAGAGATTCAACAAGTTTTGTTTTTGCATTGCTAATTTATCATAATATTTTGTGGATTTAAAAGCTTCATTTTCAAAAAAATCATGGATATTCCTGTAAAAAAAGTAAAGTTTGCATCAAAGAGGCAAAAATCTAAGTAAACTGTTGTGAAAAAAGCACTCGAAGCCTTGAAAGCAAAACGATCTCTGGACAGTGACAGTAGTAGTACAGCCAGTACTTCTATACCACTTCCACTAATAATGATACTGTGAATGATCAGGAAGGTAAAACTAGGGCAAAAACTGCCAGTGAGAGGAAGGTTTCTTTGGAAAGAGACAGTAGTAAGGTTGAAAAGGGAAATAACTGCTACTTTCAAGGATTTAGAATGATCGATATTGGAATTTTGAGTGATATGGTGGGAAATTGTGCATGTTCTATTTGCAAAGCAAATGATCTCTGTTTGGTGGGAAAAGAAAAGGAAAAGCTTATGTGTACGACTGCATGTTTTGTGCCAATCTTGTGGAAATGAAAAGCTATATTTTTCATCAAACCGTGTGAATTCGGACAGACAGGTCAAGGAGGTGCAGCATTTGAGGTAAATAGCCGGTTCACCTCTGCAATACAAAGCGTACAATTTAAGTTGAGTGCAGACGTATTTTCCACAACCAGATTTATTTGTTGGATATTTTACCTCTTAACTGTGGATTTTTCTTACCCCACTTTAATATATATTATTGTTTTACGTTTCTGCAATTTATTCGTGCTTTTAATTGCCTGTCTGTTTATTTTTGTTATTATTAATGCAGTGTTTGTGTTTTTTTATATTTTTGCGTAACGGTTGTAAACCTAATGTTATATAGCCTATCACACTATTTGTATTATTACCATTTCCACGGGGTTTTTTTGGTGATCGGAACATTATTAATCATGCGACCTGAGTAAGTTTATTGTGTGTTTTCTATACGTCATTCCATTCATATTCTTTTCTGTATTACAGTGTTTATTTGCTCTACCTGTCTGTATTTCTTGTTTGTCAAGTATATTCATTCTTCTTGCCATCAATCATGTTCATTCTTACTCACAACCTCGTCTTCCCTGTACTGTTCTTGTTAACATACTCCCGAGTCTCTGACTCTCTAAACTTCTTGTATTTGTCACAACCTCATTCATCTCAGGCATCAAATTTGCCTCTAAACGCCACAGGAACTGGTTTTCATGTCTTGTTTGGCTCTAGTGATTATTCAAATCACTTACTTGCAACTTATCTTTTTTATCGATGGGCAATTACATTCGTACAAATCAAAATGGAAATTGTCAAAATTCAACTCACGCATGAGAAAATTACTCCTTTTACTCCTTACCCTTTCTGGTGATATTGTAATCCTGGACCCTCCCCAAAATATCCTTGCAAACAATGCAACAAATCTGTCAAAAATAACCAGAAAGGTATTTGTTGTGATGATTGTGACTCGTGGGTTCATAGTAAGTGTGCAGGCATTAGTAATGCAGCTTACAATACTCTTGCATCATCATCTGATGATTGGTTTTGTTCGGAATGTTTGGCACCTTGTGGCCTGTGTGGACTCCAGTGTAGGAGATCCGAAAAAGCAGTACAGTGTGACAATTGTGATCTATTGATCCACACTAAGTGCTGTAGCATTGACGACTCAAAATACAGCGAGCTCATGCATTCTAGCTGTACCTGGGTGTGTGACAATTGTGACTCCATGAACTTCTCTGATTCTTTCTTCTCAAGTAACAACTCCATCAACTGTACTAACTCATATAAGCCAATTCAAAATTGTTCTTCTAGCCTTGACTCGGGGTCCAACCACCATCCCGATTTTAAATTGAAAACAAGTCTCAAAAGGAAAAAAAAGGAAGGTTCTAAAACTTCTTGTTATCAACTTCCAGAGTGTTCAAAACAAGACGGCTTCCGTGGAAAGTCTTATCAGAGAAAAGACCCAGAAGTCATTATTGGCACTAAAACCTGGCTTAATTTCGAAATTACCAGCGCTGAAATTTTCCCAGACAACTATACAATCGTTCGCAAAGATAGAAATTCAAATGGTTATGGTGGTGTATTACAGGCAATATAAAATGACCTGGTTTTCACTAAGCTCACTAAATTAGCCTCTGACTGTGAAATTATCTGGACCAAATTCCAATTACCTAAGGAAAAGAGCATATATTCAGGTACATTTTACAAACCCAGTCACAATGATCTCACTAGCCTACTTGAGTTGAAAAAATCCCTCCAAAAGCTTGGTAAAAATGCTGACAAAAACAATGTTATTCTTGCTGGTGATTTCAACCAACCTAACATTGACTGGAGTCGAAACATTATTTCAGGAACTAACGCTTCCTCCGAAGCAGCCAAAATTCTTCTTGAAGTGACCAATTCATTCAATCTCACACAAATGGTGCAGTCACCCACCAAAGATAACAACATCCTTGATCTTGTTTTTACTAACAATTCACCAGCTGTTACCTCAGCTAATGTCATTCCCGGTATAAGTGACCATAATATTGTTGAACTGACCTTTAATATCTCCCTTCCTCGTAAAAAGTTGCCTAAACGTAAAATCTATTCAAAGAAAAAAGCTAACATAAAACGAATAAAAGAAGACCTGACCAAATTTAAACTGCAATATTATAGGCTCATACTCAAATCAATAAGTCCATTGATGTTGATGAAAAATGGAATTTCTTTGAACAGGAAAATAAACTGATTATTGATAAAAAAACACGCCTCACAAATTCACCTCAACTAAACTAAATCTGCCCTGGTTCACCCGTACCCAACGCTGTCTCTGCAGAAAAACATAAACTGTTTAAAAAAGCTAAGACTAATCAACAAGCCAATGACTGGACTACCTATACAAGCTTTAGGAAGGCTGTCCGTAAAAACCCCAAAGAAGCTAGAAACACCTTCATCTGTGATAAACTTAAAAACTCACTTAACGAAAACCCAAAGGCATTCTGGTCTTATATCAAAAGATTAAGAAGTAATTCTGTAAGTGTGTCTGATCTACTAAATAATGGTAAACTCTGAAGTGACAGTAAAACTAAAGCTAACATTATAAATGACCAGTTTTTCAGTGTTTTCACAGAAGAAAACACCTCCCAAATCCCTGTAACTAAGCCACTGTCCAACAGCAAAATAAACCAAGTTATAATTACCCCAGAGGGTGTCAAAAAGCAACTGCATAACCTAGACCCCAACAAAGCCTCAGGTCCCGACCACATTCCACCTTGGTTTCTGAAAACACACGCTGATGATCTCTATGAAATTCTAACTGATCTCTTTCAATCCTCTGTCAATAATGGTACTATCCCTAACAAGTGGAAAGAAGCAAACATATGTAGCGTTTTTAAAAATGGTGATAAACAAAACCCAGCTAATTACAGACCTATTTCATTCACCTGCGTTTGTAGTAAAATCCATGAGCATATAATCTACTCACATGTGATGAAATTCCTTGATAAGCATAATATCTTAACTGATTTACAACATGGCTTCCGTGCAAAAAGATCGACTGAAACACAACTCCTCTTAACAATAAATGATATCTCTAAACAAATTGACCAAAACAGTAACGTCTCTATGGCTATTCTTGACTTCTCAAAAGCTTTTGATAAAGTCCCACACCAGCGCCTGTTATCCAAACTTTCCGCCTATGGCATTGATGGAAATCTCCTGGTCTGGTTTGCATCATTCCTCAACAACCGCATCCAGCGTGTTGTCTGTGATGGTGAAACCTCTGATTCTAAACAGGTTTTATCCGTTGTACCACAAGGTACTGTTTTGGGTCCATTACTTTTCCTTTTATATGTAAATGGCATCCCTGATAATATAAACAGCACAATTAGACTGTTTGCTGATGACTGCCTGGTGTACAGAACAATTGATAACCCCTCTGACCAACAAATCCTCGAAGATATCCTAACAAACTTGAACAATGGCAAAACAAATGGCAAATGAATTTCAACCCCTCTAAATGCTACATCTTGTCAATTTCCTTTAAGAAATGCTTTAAATCACCTGTTTATACCTTATGCAACAAGCCACTAAAACATGTCAACTCCCACTCATACCTAGGTGTTGAAATTGATAATAAACTTAGATGGGATAAACATTTACATAACATAACCAAGAAAGCTAACTCTGTACTTGGCCTATTAAAACGTAACCTTTCAAACTGTTCCACCGACGTTAAATCCACTGCTTATAAAGCTCTAGTCAGACCAGTACTTGAGTACGTATCAGCAGTCTGAAACCCCATCACCAGTGCGATGTGGATAAACTTTAATCTATTCAAAGGAGAGCAGCCAGGTTCTGTATGGCAGACTACTCCTATAAATCTAGTGTAAAAAACATGCTTCATAAATTAGATTGGCCCCTGCTAATAACAAGAAGATACAACACCCGGCTACATATGCTATATAAAATCAATAACAATATTGTCTTCATCAATAAAGATGAACTTATCCCCACCGTCAGAACTAATACAAGAAATAATCATGACCTTAATTTCCAGGCTCCCTATGCTAAAAAGAAGTATATAAACACTCTTTCTTCCCTCACACACTAAAGGATTGGAATGCTTTACCGTCAGACATTGTACATGCACCAAGCTCAACTGTTTCAAAGCTAAACTTACTTTGCTAACACTTGTATTGCTAACTAGTTTTTTTTTTACTCATACCTGTTACGCTCGGTTGGCGTTCATGTCCTCTTGACGGACTTTTGCCGACTTAACAGATTCAGATTCAATGCGTAATACTGGAAATGGGTACGCTGACATGTCTAGTTTTTTTAGGAACATAAATATGCCTAATGCAATGACTGAAGAAACATATCAAAAACACCATGGTTATGTGTATAATGCTGCAACTAAGTGTGCACAGGACAGTATGCAATCAGCTGCAAATGAACAACATGAGAAGTCTACACCCGCTCTAAACCGACGGAAATGACAATCATAATTGATGGTACGTGGCAGAAGCGGGTCATTCATCTATGAATGGAGTAGTTAGTTGCCTTTCTATGTCCAGTGGAAAAGTTATTGACTATGAGGTGCTGAGTACAATTTGTAAAGGGTGTGAGCAGATAAGGTACAAAGACAAAAATTCACCCGCATATATTCAGTGGCAGTTGTCACATGAACCGTTATGTAACAAATCCTATGAAGGCTCGGCACCAAACATGGAGCCGGTCGCTGCCGTAAAGATTTTTGGTTGGAGTGAGGAACTTCATAATGCACAATGCCTTGGCTATGTTGGAGACGGCGACCACCAAGTCATATGACACTGTTGTGGATTCAAAGCCGTATGGTGCTAAAACCATTGTAAAAAAGAATGTGTTGGACACGTGCAGAAGCGAATGGAAGAAATTTGCGGAGATTAAAGCAGAAATCAGGAAAGACTAAATTAAGTGATGGAAAAACTATGGGAGAAAGAGGGCGTCTAACAGACAAAGAAATAGACAACCTACAACTTTATTATAGATTGGCTATTAGACGTAACAAGGGCAACCTCGACAACACGAGAAGCGATATTGCGGCTATTCTGAAACACAAGGATTCTACAGACGACAAACATGACCATTATTCTTGTCCTGAAGGTGAAGAGAATTGGTGTGGGTGGCAGAAGGCAAGAGCGCTGGGAACAAACAATTAGCATAAACATAGCTTGCCGCCTGCGATAATTGATGCCATCATGCCAACCTTCGAACGTTTATCCAAAGACAATTTATTGAAACGCTGCTTGAATGGATACACACAAAATGGCTGTGAAAGCTCTAAATCCTTAATTTGGAAAAGATGCCCCAAAGAAATATACACAGGAAAAATGGTGGTGACAACGGCAGTAGCTCTGGCGACATGTCATTTCAATGATGATACCCAACCATTGTGCAATGTACTAAAGGTATTAGGAATTGTTGCGGCTTACCACACCAATCTTTGGAGCATTGAAGCAGACAAAATGAGGGTCAAACACAGCATAAAGAGGGCAGAAATCAAAGATAAGAATACAAAAGACAGAAACAGAGACAAAATAGAAAGGAAAGTGAGGAGCAAAAACATTGAAAAAGAGGGCGTAGCTTATCTTACCGGTGGATTTTACCTAAAAATTTCTGGTTTTTGCAGTTATTGCGCAATATCTTTTTTTGCATTTTTACCTAACTGACAATGTTGGAGCAGTAATAACTTTGGATGTGTACATCACATTTTCATGAAATTTGTAAGTTTTATTACTGAAACATTGCTTTATGCAATAACAATAAGAAAATTCAAAAATTATTTAAATTTCTAACATATTTCATGCTTACGCATACTTAATGAGACGATGATTACAAGATATATGCAAATTTATGCAAATGACTGCTTAACGATAATTACTTTTGTAATAGTCTTATTGTAGTTGCATAGAGACTTGACTTCTCTTCAATTAGAGGTAAAAATGGACAACATATGTACTTGCATTGTGTAGATATCTCGGTTCAAAAGTTATTCTTATTATATCCCTGTATTAATCAGTTGCCATGGCAACCATATTATAACATAATTTTTTTCAATGTATTTCTTTGAATTACAACTTATATTAAGAAGTTGCGTAAGTCTAATGATAATTGTATGCTCCAATTTAGTTTTAGAATTTTCTGTAGGCTTACCCCCTTAAGAGCATTTTTGAAAGATACATGATAACAATAACGAGGGTATACGCGTTGAAAATTGCAACGACGTGTATTTATTCGCTAAAACACTTCACAATAAGTTTAAACTATTTAATGAAGTTTATTTCTATTTTCCTATCAGTCAATCAGTGGCGCAGGAAGCGGTTGCAGGAAAAAACTCCCCTGACAGACTTTACTTTTCCGGTCGAGCCATCTCTTTTCCGATCTGGCCATACTGGCTAATATTTTATTTAAAAAAAACTGGCCAAAATTTTCCCAAAAGTGGCCAAAATGACCCGAAAACTGACCAAATTTCCATGAAAACTGGCTAAGATTTTCCGAAAACTGGCAAACAATTCCCGAAATTAAAGAAAAATTCCCAGAAAAAAAGGATATTTTCCGAAAATGAAGGAAATCTCTCTGAAATTAAACAGTTGACTGGTTGAAGTGAATTTCTGGATTAGCAGCATCTTTTCATGGAAACTTAATAATTTACCAGTAAAATGTTTGCACTTGTCACAGGGAAATATTGTTTTTGCTCCCCTTCCCCCCCCCCCTCTCCTTCCTTTCACCTCCCAGAGACGTAAACCATTCTACGCCACTTTAGTCAATACGGCTGAAGATAAAATGGTGCTGGAAGAAACACATAAGTGTTTTTATATTTCCTTTGTGTGGAAGCTCTTTGTTTAGAATTAACAATAACATGTATGTCAACTGATGAACAAAACATATTATTGTTAGGTAACTGCATGCATTCTTCCTTTCCTAACAACTAAAGAAAGTTTGAAAGATATTCGCACATGCATGAAGAATAAGGCAAACATTATCTAAATTACTTTATAATCTATTACAGATTGACAGACCATGAAAGTAGCAAAATGCTTCATCACAATCGTTTCAGCGATTTGCATCAGTATGCAAATTTCTATGCCCATTTGTGATGTATCACAGGGCAACTGTGATATTTTCTTTTGTAAATCATTCTTATCATTTTCAGTGACTAAGATTAGGAAACACTGTTAATTTTTAGCTGTCCGCCCTGACCATGTCATCACGGTTCGGAAGGAACTTGTGGTAAAAAAAAAAGGGGGAGGCACAGTTATTGGGGGACACTTTCCTTTTCAAAAAGGGGGCACATTAGTTGTCGGAAAATTGGGGACATGCGCCCCTAGCCCGGGGTCCCACACATATGGTTTTATCATAGGCCACACTTTTTTTTTAAATGGATACTTTTGTATGGTGATTTGTTTGTATCTTAGCGTGATTTTGTGAGTCCGCCCACAACTTTCAAAATGGCACCTCCTGCCCCCGTCCGCCCCAACTATCAAAAAGGGCACCTACTGCCAGTGGCCCCTCCCCGTGATTCCGACATCGCTGCTTGTTAAAACAAATTTAGCATGATGAATCGAAAACTGGTCAAACTTTGATTGGTCATTTCTCAAAAGATAAAGGTGCTATTTTCTCAATTTTAAAACTGATCTGTTTGGATTTTATTGGGATCTTCTATGAAAGAGGACTTCAAACATATTAGTGAAGAAAGATATTAAAATTCTTATTCGTTCAAGGATATATCTGAGTTTAGAGTTTGGTATCATTTGTGTAGAAACGATTGAAATCAGACTAGTTGTGACGTCACAGCCTCGGATTTCTTCAGATCTTTATATATTTTTTCACATTTTGTCCTGCGATATTTTGGCTTAAAAACCATGGGATATGTCAATTTTTTTTAGTAAAACTGAATCTAGGAAAGGTATTTATAATGTACCACAAGATGAACGTTCGAGGTAAATAATTCGAATAGTGAAAAAATTAAATCTATCAAAAATTGTTAAGAATGTGAGGATGAAGACACCAACTTTCCATTGTAGACTAACTACACCAGTCATTTCCACACAGATAAAACCAGAAGACAGCGCTTTAAACTTGAATGTTTAATATTTGTATTTTATCTTAATGTAATAAGAATTTTGAACGCCTTCTTCACCATTTTGTTTCTTTTGAGTCCTCTTTCATATAATATGGACTGCAATGGACATGCTTGAACACTTTAACCAGTCAAACTTTAACCAGCGTAGAAGTGGTTACGTGTCTTTGGACCAAAAAGAATATTAATCTTCTATTATTTTTCTACGGAAAAAGAAAAAGAAGAGATGAGGTGACGAGAGATGACACTAAATTGAACTTACATTGCAGTCACTTTAACTGTTTTAGCAAGGTTGAAACCATAAAAATTGTCTTCCATGGGCAGATGGCAATAACAAAAACTATTATAATTAGGTCTATTTTATAACAAACATTTTTCATTCCGCGATGGGAGTGAAAGTATGTGGGGAAATGTATGTGAAGGTATTGAACATACATAGGTAGGTCTATTTGTTTCTGTAGGTAGGTCTATTTGTTTATATGGGCAATAAATATTTCATAACAAACATGTTTGTATTCCCCAATGGGAGTGGAAGTATCTGGGGAAATATATGTGAAGGTTTTGAACATACATAGGAAGGTCTATTTGTTTATGTGGGCGATTTCTAAAATTTCGATCATTTTAAATATTAGGAAGGCATGAATTTAAAAGCATTTTACAAAAAATTATCCAACAAAAATTCGTTTACAAAATTGAGTCGTCTTCATTCCCATACATCAATAGTTCTGCAAAAATTCAAAATAGAAGAAAAAGTTAACTTGCCCTTTTTGAATTAAAATGCATAAAAATGGTTGAAAATTACGAGGGCGCAAATTCCGACTTTCCACAGCATGACACGGAAGTCTAAACTCGAATTAAAATTTAGTAGTTTCTGAACAATTTTTTTTTAATTCATCTTTACATTATACTGTACAAATTGAACCAGCATGGCAACTAAAATAATCCTTTAAGCTACGTAGACCAAGGAGGTACCACTCTGGTACCTCCTTGCATGGACTAGGTTGAAGTTATATGGACATGTATCTATAATATCAGCTAAAATGGTTTAAAATATTCTAAAAAAGAAATCGTAGCCTTCAAATTGGTGAAAAAATTGCCAAAAGTTTAAGGTGTACAATTTTAAGGGCTTAATTATGCCTAAATCTGTCATTTGCCAAAATCATGCAAATTAGTATTCAATTTTGTGAAATCAGAATAAGAAAACCGGTAACAATTATGACAGGATAATAGGAATATCTCTACATTTCCTTGCGTAAACTGCTTTTGTTTATAGTTTTGTAAAAACAGAAAAAATCATTAGAACTTAATGTTTTCTTGGCAAATAACATTTTCGGACTAAGTGCTCATGCATCACCAAAATGCATGAATATTCCTAATAAGCCTATGCATAATCAAAGTTTCTTGTTTGAGATATTATTTATTACTATAAATACTGACTGGCCAAGAAATAAATGAGAGGAAGTGCCGTCACTAGTAGTAGTATAGAAGCATGAATAATTTTACCGGTAACTTGTCGAATACATTTTCTTGGGACAAGAATCCTTCTTTAAACTTTTATCTACACAATCATCATAAAAATGGAATTATAAATTGGACATCAAAAAATGGTAAAACTAGAATTCCTAACAGTATTGGAATACCAAAGAGCTTCCTCTCCTGGACCGTTTATTATTGCCAACAAACATCATGAAAAAGCGAAAAGTTCATTGATATATATATGTTTTAATATTTATATCGAAAATGGTAATGATAGCAATAATGATAACAATAAACGATTAATTGAAATAGGGCATCAACACTGATTGTGGCGAATATTAAATAAAACTTAACTTGGTATTAAAAATCAACTTGCTTTTTCAAACGAAGTTGTCAGTTGAATTTTTTCTTACAACTAGCTTGCCAAAAGGCCGCTCCCTGAGTTTCTCTATATGAAACTATTAAAAGTTAAAGCACTTCCTGGCAAAAAAATTACAACTTATTTTACAGTTGGGAATTATAACGCAGAATGACTGTATCAGCTGTCGGGATTTATCACTGTATAACTTCGATATGTCTGGTTTGACAGTGTGTGAACAGGGAGAATTTTGTTTTTTAGGTTCAAATAACAACTCCCTGATTAGAACATAAAGCTATAATAATCTCTCGATGAAGTAAATTCCCTATTAAAGTGTATGTAATGTCCGCGAGTAATGTTAAGTCATGCCGCTGGGAAGGTAATATATCTTGTACTGAACATGGAGATACTTTTTGGGACCTCCGTGGACTGAATATGCATCTTGGTCTTGGTATATGCAGATAAAATCAACAACAATCCCGGATATAAAGCAATAATACGTGAAGTTGAATATTTCTTCAGTAATTTGAGATTTTTTGAATGTTCATTGGGGTTAATTATTAACCCCAAAGAACATTTAAAAGCATCAAATTTGGGCTAATGATATTCGGCGAAATGACACGGAATAAAATAAAGATAAAATGCAAACAGCAATCAATTTTCAAGTAATTGAAATTAAAGAGCAGTGTTTCTTTTTTCTTTTTCCTCGCAAAGGAGATGCGAAGCAAAATATGACATTATTACTAACAAGGTATAACTGTTTCGTTTTGCTTCGCAAAATATCATCGTATGTGTCGCGGGGTATTATTAACTGATTGAAGTTCTGCGAAACGGAACGAAATAACCACTAAACATTCACTTCTTCCATATCCCTTTTGATATTGCTACACTAAAATGAAATTGAATTTTGAAAAGACCCATGCCCGTACTACGCAGGGGGGAGGGGAGCTCACTGTCGGCCGGATAACCATCTTAATGGGAATTATGCCTGACTCGGCTAGTTTTTGCGCACAGATCTTTTATCGTCAGGTAGAGAGGCAAATGTAGCATATTCATTTAATTAGTGATTTGTCGAAATCATGCGCAGCTAGATTTTCCGATAAGTAAAGAAAATTTTCCTAAAATAGAAAAACTGACTAAATGGAAAAAATGTTTCGCAAATAGAAGAAAATGTTCCGAAAATCTAAGAAAATTGCCCGGATATTATTAATAGTTAAAGACAATTTCCCAAAAATTGGCCGGAAAGGAAGAAAATTTTCCGAATATTGTAGAAAATTGCCCGGAAATTAGGAAAAGCTTCTAAAAATTGAAGATAATTTCCCGAAAATTCGCCAAAAAATTTGCCAAAATAAAAAATGAAAAATTCCCAAAAATAAAGAAAATTTCCCCAGAGAGCCCGCAGAAATAATCCGAAAGTCGACTTGAAAATCATTCGAAAATGTTAAGAAATTTTTCAAAAATCGAAGAAAATTGCCCGGAAATTAACAGAAGCTGATAGGAAAATTAGGAAAATTTCCCAAAATTGAAGAAAATTACCCGAAAAAGAAGGAAATTTTTCGAATATCCAAGAAAATTTCCCGGAAATTAAGGAGCTCCCGAATATTGAGTATAATTTCCGGAAATTGGCCAACAAATTCAGTTTTAAAAAAACCTGTCAGAAAATGAAGGATATTTTCCCAATTTCGACGAAAATTTCCCGGAAATAAAGGAGCTCTCGAATATTGAGAATAATTTCCTGAAATTGGCCAAACAATTTAGAAAGAAAAAAAACTTGTCAGAAAATTTCCCAAAATAGACCAATTTTTCGGAACCAAAAACTGGTGAAACGATTACTCAAAATTATTTTTTTTAGGCCGAACTGAAGATGTGTTGTACACCCTCACCAAATCACTCAAATTCTGGTATGGGTCTATGGTAAAATAGTTCCCCATGAAAGTGTTTCTGAAGCAGATCTCGTCAAGTTTGAAGTTTGACTATATCAATAGTCAAGACCTATCTATTCTCTTCTATTCCTGCAATTTGCAACTTCCCAGCTTCCTGTCTCGTGAAATGGGACCTCTCGAAAATATTCTTTTATCCCTTTCTCTGGCTGAACTCGCATACTTATGGAAACATATGCCAATCAAAACCTCTGAATTACGTCGCGTCGTAATTGGAATTACGTCGCGTTGTAATTGGAATTACGTCGCGTCGTAATTGGAATTACGTCGCGTCGTAATTGGAATTATTACGTCGCGTCGTAATTGGAATTACGTTGCGTAGTAATTGGAATTACGTCGCGTCGTAATTATATTTACTACGCGACCCAAATATTTACCGGCATATGCTTCTATACAGACTTGAAGGTGAAGTAACATGCTGACATGTGAGACATGTTTCGGGTTTTTTTTTTTCTAAAAACATTTATTTCCCGAAGAAAGAGTGACAAATGCAAAAAGATTGATTAGATTTTATCCGGACTTTCACATTGTAACTTATGAATTGAAATTATCCTACATAATTTGATCTCACCAATGTTTGGGAGCAATTTGAAAAATATTCTCTTGTCAACATGTCAATGGCCCTGCCTTAGCCTAAAGTGACCTTCGCTGTCTCTTATACTTTAAGTTATTCCTACGCCCTAAGTCTAACAACCGCTGCCACGTTCTTACTAACCTACAATGGTGAAAGAAACAGTAGGCCTACTAGGGATTGTTTTTTGGTCCTACAATCTTGGACAAAACTCGTTGAAACACGTTGTGAAAATATGTGATGTTTTTCATAAAGCTGCTTTTCTATTGTAAATTATTCCACATTGATAAATCAGAAATGCTGGAATTTTTTTCTGTTGCTTCTTCAATCTCTACTCTTTCAATTGCAATTAATATCTTAAAATTATAAGGACATTTGAATAATTTTTTTGACGCCGCCAGTGTCCCCCTCCCCTACCTCACTATAACAATTGTCCTCCCCTCCCCCATTCGATGTTGGCCATTGTTACTGTTTTTTCCTGGAAATGACGTTAAGAGAGGAAAAGAAATCAACATTAAAAGGGGGAGAGGGGGGAGGGGGTGTAGGTGGATACGATTATCGGAAAAATATTAAAGAAACATAACACTATAACATATGAAGTTCTCAAAAAGCTGAAGTGTTCCAGCAGTTTTGTGCAAGATTGTAGGCCTAGGCCTAATCCCAATAAAAGATATGTCCCATAACATTTTCTTCAATCTAAAATGATCTGGAAGGATTAAAACTTTAGTCACAAATGCTAAATTAACTCTGTTCACCTAAGAATAGGTTAACGTTAGACCTCATATAGTCCTTGAGTACTTAGCCAACCTACTTCCCTTCAACAACTTAGAAGTTTCAAGCCCTTGTATGACACTATAACCTTGATTTCTGATGAAATCACTGCACTTATTCAGTGCTGTAATGCAAAATAAATTAAACCCTATCCATTTAATAGTACCTCAGACTCCATAGCAATCAGTGTACGAAACGCTATTTAGAAGTAACTATCAGTATCAGTTACAGTTGTATAGTTAGCTAGCTGCCTATGGATACAGCTAACTGACTAACGTTGTGTTACTGTTAAGCATTTTACGTGCGTGGGATCCGGGCAACAAACATTCAGACATTACCAAAGTCAAAAGTTTGAGGTTTTTCCGCGGGAAATTAAAAAAAAAAACTTTAGTCAGGTGATGTGTCACATGAGGGTGTACCAGAATCATAGTGGTGTCATCGTCATGTGACGGGCCATTTGCGACTTCAGTATGACATCATTATGTGTAAGTTGCCATGACGAGAAATAAAGCCATGAAGCCATAACGAGAAATGACGTTATAAAAAGGCACCCGGTTGAAGATTCTGTCGACTGCATTATCCAGATTCCGAGGTAGTACACAACTATTACCACATCATCCTCTTTCTAAGGTAAGAAGTGGTTTGCAATACATGATTTATACAAAACTACAGAGGTAGTGGTACCATAACAGAATACGGATCATTGGATATTATATCAAGTGTTTTGTTCTCTCTTGAGTTAATGCAACCATAGATACAAAAAAAAAATATCTGCTTTGTCTGACAATCATTGGGGTGGACTGTCGTATGTCAGAAAGGGTTTATTCTGCCCTGTAGCTCATACAATTCTAGTCACTATAAATCACTTTTTTGTAAATGAATATCTACTTAAACTGACAATCATTGGGGTGGACTACCCTATGTCAGAAAGGGTTTATTCTGCCCTGTAGCTACTTACATGCTTTCTGTTAGCCTTTTGATGGCTCTGCCACTTTTGGTTGTGGCCATATCACCAGTTATGTATGTTATTTGGTTTCGTTCTGTTTGGTCTTCTTGTGGAGGGTGTTGATTGATATCTCCATCCTTCCTCAGATGTTTTCGGTTTCGTCTTAGGAGGTTTCCAGTCTGCGTTTCCACTAGATATGATCGCGGTTGAGTGAGTTTTTTGATGATATTTGCTGGTTTTCCAGGGTTTAGATGGTTTGTCGTAGATTTGGACGGTATTTCCTTCTAGAAGGGCAGGAAGGTCATGGGTGTGTAGGTCTGCGCAGATGATTTGCTATTGTGTGGTTTGTGCATATGCTCGCTATATGATTGCTCTCTTTGGCTATTGTTTGAGTAGCGACTGGGAAGGGTTGTTGAGATTGGACGGCGGATCATCAACTCTACTGGGCTAGGAAGATTTGTGTCAAGTGGTGTTGCTCTAATGTTGAGCAGGGCTTTTTCAATGTCAGAGTTGGATTTCAAGCATTTCTTCAAGATTGGCTTTATGTGTCCAATCTGTCGTTCAATGAATCCATTTGAATTGGGGGGTGTCTGACTGCTAGTTGTGTGCTCAATGCCCCAATCATTGCAAAATTGATCGCATTCTCTTTGAAACTGTCGTCCATTATCAGAGACGATCTCATGAGGTTTTTTAAACACACTGAATATCTCTTTTGTTTCTTTGATGACTGTTTTTGCAGGAATGAATGTCTTCTCTTTGACTATTGGAAACCTACTGTAATAGTGGCTTATGACAGTTCGAGAGCAGCCCGAAAAACTGGGTACTTTGAAATACCCAACAAATTGGGTACTTTTATGTATTACCTCATCGCATGAGCCTACACATTTGACTAGCCCACGCTAAACATATGGGGTTTTTCATTTTCCGCTCCGGATTGTCCAAAAATTCAATGAATATCCTGAAATTTTTGGAAAAAACGAATAAAACAGATTATGGGCAGTCTGTTTTGTTCATTTTCTTAGAAACGCCACAATGAATTTCAAAAAGCAGCGGCAAAGGTTTTGAATATCTATTTACTATCCGTCTCCAAAATTTCAGGATATCCAGTGAAATTTTGGACAAGCCGGAGCGGAAAATTAGAAACCCCATATGTTTAGTGTGGGCTAGTCAAATGTGTAGGCTCATGCGATGACGTAATACATAAAAGTACCCAATTTTTTGGGTATTTCAAAGTACCCAGTTTTTCGGGCTGCTCCCAAACTGTTTGATGAGATATGTTTTGTCCCAAATCTCAAACAGGTCAGTCCCTAGTTTGTTCCATGGTTTGTTGGGCATTTCGTGCATGATCATAGGTTATTTTGCTTGCTGTGGCTGGAGGATTTGGCAGAAGTCACATTCTTTGCAAGTTTGCACACGTGTTTTATATCTCTGTCGAATCCAGGCCAAATATGCTTTCACGCGCGAGTTTCCTTGTTTTTTCAACTCCCTGGTGGCCCTCGTGTAGTTGTGATAGAATGTGTCCGTGTAATGTTTTTGGAATAAGGACCTGCCTTCCATTGAAGACTATGCCGTTTTCAATGGCAAGTTCGTCTCGATAGCTCCAGTAACATCTAAGTTCTGTAGGGAGTTCTTTCATTGTGCTTGGCCAACCTGAGTATATAGTTTGACTTAGCTCATGGAGGGCTTTGTCCTTAGCTGTTTCGTTTTTGAGCTGGCTGCGTTTGGCAGGTGAAAAGTTTATAAGATCTAGTTCGGTGCAATCGACGCTTTGGTCCAGGCTTACTTCAGAGTTATTGGCTTGAGTTGGCATTCTAGATAGGGTGTCCACAAGGGTCATGTCAGGAACTTGTCGATACTTGACAGTATAATCATAACCTTGTATTTTTACAAGGAGTCGCTAGAGCCGTGGAGGGGCTGCACAAAGAGGGTTTTTTCATGATCATCTCGAGTGGCTTATGATCCGTGATGATATCAAACTGACGTCCAAACAAATATTGATGGAAGCGTTGTATGTCATGAACTATCCCAAGATACCCACGTTCTATGTTGCTATAATTTGCTTGCGGCTGCGTTAGGGTCTTGCTGGCTACTGCAACAGGACCATTTCCGAGCACAAGTGATGCGCGTAGTCCACGACCAGACGCATCTACTTCACGGGCAACAGGCTGTGCTGGGTCATAGTAGTTGAGGCTAATGCTGTCAGATACAAATTTCTTGACCTTTTCAAATGTAACTTGATGATCTTCGCTCCACTCGAATGGTACATCTTGCTTCAACAGATCACGGAGTGGTGCTATCATATCTGCTAAGTTGGGGATATGGCATGCGAGAAATGTTACCATGCCGATGAATTTTTGAAGAGCTTACTTATCTTGGGAGTTGGAAGTTTCATAATGTCCTCGATGTTTGCTGGATCCGGAAACATTCCTTTGTCTGTCTACAGTCTTCCAGAAAACATAATGCTCTTCGCTTTTATTTTGCACTTTTTTGAGTTTAGAGCTAGGCATTTCCTCTCTGCGACTCTCATGAAGTTGATGAGTTGGCAATCATGTTCCTCCTCTGATGCACCATAGCCAATTAGGTCGTCACAAATTCCAACTTCACCTTCGCATTAACCAGTAACTTTGTCCATTTTTTCTTGAAAGTGGTCTTAACTTACGTTAAGGCCGAATGGAAGCCGCTTGAAACAAAAACATCCAATAGGAATGCGAAATGTTGTGAGAAGTTGTGAGTCATTGGATAATTGAACACTCCAGTAACTGCTTTTGCAATCTAGCTTTGAAAAGAATTTCGCGTTAGCGAACTCTGGTTGAGCTCTTCAGTTGTTGGGATCTTGCGGGTGATCGCTTCAAGGCATTGTTAAGTTTACTTGGATCTAAGTGTACATGTAGGCTGCCATCTGCCTTTGTTGCGTAGACTAATGACGAGCACCAATCTGTAGCTTCAGTCACTCTTTGAACAATGCCATTTGATTCCAAGCGGTTCAACTCGTCTTCGATTTTGCTGCGCATGTGTATTGCGACTCGACGCGGAGGGTCAATGTAAGGTTCCGCGTCTGGTTTGAGGTGTAGATCTACTTCACATTTCAGACATCCAATCTTGTCAAAGCATTTAGACAAGATTTCAGATCCTCTATGGATTTAATGTTAAGAGGTTTCTCCTTGTTCTTTGGGTTGTGCGTGATTTGGTTGATCATAAGTTTGCCAAAGTCAATAAGGTTCATTGTCAGGCTTGATTTTAGGCCAAGAATGGCTGGTCCTTGCACGTCGACAACATAAAATCTGTATTTAGTTATGGTACTGCTATTCTTACGTCGTAGGTTGATATTCAGTAATCCAAGATACAGTATTCTATGCACGCTGTAAGAAGTTAGATGTAGGGAGTCCTTACTAAGAGTCTCACTTGGAGTAGTGTTTCCAAACATTTGTTTAAATGTCCTTAGTGGTAGGGTATTGCCTTGTGCTCCGCTATCGGCTTTCAGACTGATTCGACCTTTTACATGGAAAGTGCTATTGTGGACAATTAAGTTCTTCATATGTCCCCTGTTCATAGCTAATTTCATGCATGGGTTTGTTCGGGTTTGATTTCTTAGATTATGTTTGCTTTTTTGTGTTCTTATTTAATTGCTTGGGGTTTGATCTGCAGTGTTTTTTTTTTTTTCGCCAATGATTGAGTTTGCCGCAGTTGTTACCGTATACTGGACAATTGCGCCGTGGGTGATTTAGTCCGCAATTTCCGCACTTAAAGTTTGGGTTGGTTTCTTCTTTTTGCCTGATTGCATGAGTTGCAAAGTGTGGGGATTTGTGAAGCCCCTTATTGTTGATTGAGATGCAGTTATGGCTTCATATTTACGTCCTCTCTCGATAACTTGCGCAATTGGGTACTTCTCAGGTTTGATGAGGAGTTTTTTTCTGAATTCTTTATAGTGAGCATTACGACCATTTCGATAAGTCATTCGTTAAGTTCACTGTCCGGAACTGACATTTTAGTGCTTTTTCGCGCAATCTTGAAATATAGTCATGATGACTTTGCCTCCTCTTTGTCTCAGTGTCGAAAACTCAAGTCTAATTAATCGAAAATTAATTTTCATCGAGGAATCTAACTGTTGTTCAAATATTTTCCCACAGATTTTTTTATCTGTTTCACTGAGTCCAGATGAGAGGATTCTTATTATTCCCTCATCTCCAAATGCAAGTTTGATTTTCGTGGCTTTTTTCCAGTCAGTTACATAATGGCTTTCAAAAAAATCTCCATCCTTACTTTGAACGTGCTCAGGCTTTCCTCCAAGTCACTAGCCCTCCAGTCCATCGTAGGCATTTTTGATGTCATTGTGTTGCTAGTTCAGTTACCAAGATGTTTAGTTTAATATGGCCTACTGTTATGACACAGAGCACGATTTTGGTCTGTGTAGGCCTATCTATCAGTACAGTTAATAATAATTTGCAACTTACTCCACGCTGACGGCGGGTGGCCAAACTAACGTGAAAACACTTTTTAAATCAAACAGTTTGATACTGTAAGTTCTAGATTTATAAGTGAATTGAGTCCTCAATGGTTTATGGTTAAGATCGCTGCCACCATATATCCCTTTTTATGATAAAAACGAGTAAGACTGTAAGTAAAGATATGAAAAAGATGGCGTGTATTATCCAGACTCCAAAGTAGTACACAACTATTACCACAGGTACGTCTAGCCTCGTCATCCCATAAAATGCAACCAACTTCTTAGTCTGTGCGATAAGGACATGGAGAGATGACTCCATTGCCATGGATGTGTCCCTGTATAGATCTAATCGTATTGTGATACAAAGTACACCTCAAACTCGTTCTAGATTTTCTCTTAAAATTTTAAAGGAGTATGCATATGTGCACTCAATTCTATTCGCATTATCTCATTATTATCATACTCCCATATGTTTATATTTTACTTGGACCCGAGTGAACAACTGTACCAAGCCATCACTTGTACCTCTTGTCAGGGTGTTGTATTCCTGTAATTGTAAATAGACCCTAGCTGCCTAATGAAGATAAACAGTTTTCAATTGTAATCTTTCAAAAATATTTTCTTTCCCTTTTTGCAGATTTGCTGCTTTGGACAAAATGTGAAGTAAGGTAATCGATGATTTAACGGACAGGACATGCATGATTCGTGAAGGATACCTAAATTGTTGATGCACCATGAATAACGCCCTCTTGTTAGATATGATGTTTCTCTCATATAACCAGCATACAGATATATCACTGACATCTTCAATATTCAGTTTGTCTAGAAACAATATCCAGTTAATTTTTACTTGCCCTATTATTCAAGCAAAACTGTTTTGAATGATCTAATTCTTATAAAAAAAAGTAGAACACAAATCGTGGCAATCGGTTTCTTGTTTCACCAAAAGTTGCTTATCGCAGCATATAATCGACATTCAAAATGTGATGTCTTGCACTAAGTAATCTGTCACTTATTTTTCTTAGTTATCATAAATAAGAAGGAAATAAAATGTAAGCCAATGGTTGTTTCAGAATATGCACGGTGGACAACACACGATTCACAAAATTTAAATAAATATGAGATGATGATTATATTTTCTAGAAAGATGGTTTCTCACAACACCATGGTTCCTCACACCAACGTGGTCCCTCACAACAAAACTTCCTGGGGGTTTAACACTTGAAGGTTTTATTATTCTCCTAATATTATCATCTTTTCTGACGTTGTCTATGAAAGGGCCGAGTAGTTTTAATACTTATTTGTTTCCTTTAAATTGTATAGATTCCATCGAACATAAAATTATTACAAAAAATATACCGTCAGAGTCGAAGAAATTGCTTAATACCGGGTTATATAATAAGATATAGTCCTGTGCAAATGTCAAATGCGCAGGCGGTTATCTGAAACGGTATTCCAGCCTTACCTTTACCAGAAAAAACATGCTGCTCTGCATCCGGCATTGTCTCCAGCTCACATAATTGAATCTAGTTGCGGTTAGTTTCAAACTCAAGTGAGTGTGTGATATCCATAATATTTCTTGGATTTTGTCCTTTCTGGGGTCTCAAGATTTCACAAAGAAATATTTAAGATTAATCAATTTCCCACGTAATGTTTCGTGTCCCAAAATGAAATGTGTTGCGTAATTACAACACACGGAAATTCCAAGAGAAATAAAACATTATCATATTGTCTTTTGTTCAAATATATGTTTATGGATTAAAGATATTGAATTGGAAAGAATTCTTTCTTTAACGGTCCTTAAATCAACCATTGGTACGTTATATACGTTAGGCTTGGAACCGCCAGAACAATTTGCGAACTTACGATTGGACTGATACTTACAGGCGAGATGTATACTTCAGCACCACTTACTAATCATTCATTTTATACGACAATAACGTAAGGCGGAAACAGCCAAAGAGTGGCAAGACAAGAACGCTAGAAAACATAGCAGACGGTAAAATTGTTATATTGATCGCAAGTCATTGCGAAAATTTGCAGTGGGACAGATTACAATTTGTTCACGATCTGCAAAAAATCAGCGGCGTAGGAAAATATTTTGCATTGGTGGTCAGATTTTATTTTTGTCCCAAAAACCTACAAAATTGGGGTATATTTCAATTTTGACCTTTTGACTTTGGTTTCCCCGGCCTGACATAGGCTTCAAAAATCGCGCAGTCCTGTTTAGAATATTTCTATAAGACCTATGGAATAAGCATGCAAAATTTGGTCGTTGAGTCCAGCGTGTCAATATTCCACCCACATTTAGACCTTAGCCACCGGACTACAACAGATCCAACTGGTGGAAATATTTAAATGACACATTTACTATCTCTTTTACTTATTTTATTATTTAAGAAAACAGACTCTTTAAAGAATACAATTTGTTTGCAGAAATATGCATTATGTGTCAATCATACATCCAATTCTAACTATATCATACAGAACAACAATTTGTATATCTACCGATCTATCGGACATATTGTTGGTTTGATTATAAAACCACTTTAAACTAAACGGTACACAATTTAATTTTTTCTCGCACTGTGACTTATATCTACCTATTGCACACCTTAATTTCAGTTAAGGTGTTGGTAAACCCTGGATCAATTTTTATGATATTTGGTTTTGGTATTAAATAGCTATACAGTGCAGTGGCGTAGCCAGGATTTTTATATTGGGGAGAGGGAGGAAATTAAATTAAACAGACACGATACTTAGTGGTGTAGTTGAGTTGACACCGATTGTGTCACTTCGAGCGCAAAGAGCTCGACTTGTCGGTGTAGGGTCCAGGGCCTATTGACATTTCAAGGGCAAAAATGTATGTCACAATGCATTCAGTGTAAGAAGGTGTATTATACAAGTCCAAATTCATGTCAAAGAGAGCTATAATACACCATACACAAAACACACAATTTAGGCGCAAAGCGCTGGACTTCACGGCGTGGAGTTAAGCGGGCCCCTGGTGGGTCCAGGGGCGAAGCTCCGGAAGCTCTCGCAAAATTGACATTTCAAGGGCAAAAACGTATGTCACAAAGCATAAAAGGTGTATTATACAAGTCAAAATTCACATCAAAGAGAACTATAATACAGCATATACAAAACACAAAATCATCAAAACGTCTAATGTGGAAATATGTTTTATTGTTTACGTCTGTGCATGGTTAGGTTTATCGTCACTCTTTGAAAAATATGGGTTGTCTAAAAGAAAGGTTTCAATAATTTACTACAACCTTGTGTAAATGTTGTCAAACTTTGAAAATGAGCCTGTTCTGTATCACGTGCACTCCGACACCCACCCCTCCTCCTCTTTCTCCCCCTCTCTTTCTTGCTGTGTCTTAGTTTATGTATTATAATACAAAATCACACAATTGTTTATTATATTATTACCGAATAAACTCTTTATAAGAAAGGGCCCTTTTGAAATCTAAAAACATAATAAGCACCTTGAATGTCAAAGCTTTTTGAACCGACGGCACCAATCTGAACCGACGGAATAAAAACTAAACCGACGGATTAAAATATTAGGAGGGGGTTCGGAGAAATCGCCCCTCGCCCCGCACCTCCCCTCCCCCCCACCCCCCCTTTCTCTCCACCCCCACTCCCGTCTAGCTACGCCACTGCTTCTATATATTGTAAACTTCGCAAAAACATAAGCTGCTGATCATGGCTCAATGCAAATATGAAATCATAAAACACAGCAATGAACAAAATCAACAGTAATACAACAATACATAATACATATTCTATATAGAGCAATTATAATATAACATACTGTCATAAGCTTTCTTCTCTGAATAAAAGCATTTGCGGTTTAAAACCACCATTCTGTAAATACATGACCTGCAAGTTCATAGTTTGTTGAATCCAAAATAGTAAGACAGTCAGATTTCAAGTGGGTTCTCTGGAGATGAATTATTAACTAGAATTAACTAACTAGCTGGACTTCAGCCTCGCTGAGGTTTTGATAATGCAAACGTTTGCTAATATCTATATGGAAATGAACGGTTACAATCTAAATTGTTTACGCCTGTGCTTCCAAACGTAAAAGCGACGCAATGGAATAGCTTCGATTTTTAATGACATTTAATTTTCGTACAGAACTTGCGCCTACATTTTCAGTAACATATGTACGTGACTATATAATCGCTCGATTTCTTACCGGTAGCATATACATTGCTAGTAAATAAGTCCGTAAGTAATTTCTCATTTTGTATATATATATATATATTTATAGCCGACCAACAATTATCTTGCCTCCCACCATCCAGTTGGTAACTGCACATCTAAAAAGTGTGTATAACCATTGATTTTAACAAATTCCACCTGTTCCTAATGAGACTTTGATGGCCTCGTTGCGATGATGCCCACGTCATATGGCTGTATGGGCAGATATTATCCTTCTCATTTGGAACTGACTTGATTTGATACAGAGAAATCATGCACTATAATACTGGTTTAGGTATAAATAAATGCAAGGGCGTAGGAAGCGGGTGGCTGGGGGTGCTTTAACCCCCAGTAAAACATGTGAGGGGCCAAAGTATGCTTCCGCCCCCACTTTTCAGGAAAAAAACCCTTATTAGGCTTATTTGTACCCTCTGTGAAATATATAAACCTTTTCGGCGCTTGTTCTTCTGATTTATTCAAATATAATTTATAATAACTTGGTCCGATCCCGGGTCCGATTTTAGTTTCCCCAATTACAATCATTTGAATTACACTTGGCCGTAAAATGTAGCATTACATCGTATACACCGACGTAGCACCTGCAATGTGTAACATACAACATGCAGTTGATACGTGTACATGCAGTTGGCAGGTCACTGCACTGCGAGCGTGTCTGTACTGCCACATACGTCGTGACTTATTCTAACTTAATTGTCTATTCTTCTTTGCTAAAAAACAAACCAAAAAACTAACTTCCCACAATTGTAAAAATAAATCGGACCAAATTTAGACTTTTGAATGAGGGCGTTGAGGTTCGTGGTAAATCAACTTTCAGCCCTTCTCCCCCTTGCCCCTACAAGAAAAAAATGTTCCTACGTCGGTGAACAAGTACATTTTCGCATAACACTAAATGTTCTAATCGTGTTTTATTATATCCTCCTCCACCAAGGCTTAAGGTCTATCAGTCTGTGGATATGTACCTAGCACTTTCTAAATTTGTTGAAAGGTGTATTGATATCTAAGAGATCAATGTTTTTGTTTAAAATAACCATTTTTAGGTTTTAGGTTATGGCTCAACTTGAAATTTTGACTAATTTTCAATCTATGCAAAATTTGTGATATATGCCTGGGAGGACATGTAAAACTCTTAATGTAGTTCTCCAAACCTCTGTCCTAAATCCCAGTCACTATAAACGATGAGAAACTTTAAAGTCTAATTCTAGAATTTGATTGAGAATACAGTAAGGACTCAAACCTTCTAGTTCAAATTGCCACACCATACAATTATGATAGACGCTTAAACAGTTAAAATACAATGGATTTACATAACAAAACACTAAGGTCACCGTGTGTTGTATCACAAATGTGGATACAAATTTGCATATTGATGGCTGCAGTTTTGAAGTTTCAGATAAGTTTGATTTTTGTCAAGTCATCTATGGTGCCTGAAATTGACATATGTTTAATTAAATCGACATATGTCAATTTAACTCTACATAATGACGATTTCTCACTCTTTGGTTGGAAGAAATTGAACATATTTGAAAGTTTTTGCATGAAATCCGTCATATCTCTCCTGAAACCTACATACGTAAAATTACTTCGATATGTGTCATTTTATATTGTCATATGTAGGTATCTCTTTATGTGAAGCTATGTGTGAATTCGTCCGATGTCAGGAGCGATAATAATATGTAATAATAAACAGCAATGTCAACAGGAAAACAATCCACTGAGTTGCTGATCTCATCAACCTTAAGCGTACATACAACATAGTGGGGGAAATAGGGTCACTATAGCTCTGTGACTTTTGATGGATTACACTGCCCATGCGAGCTCGAGTACAAAAAGATGATAAAACAGGCTTGGCTATCTTTTTAGGCATGTTGATGGATTGTACTGCCTATGGGAGTACAAACAGACCTTTGACCTTTTGACCCCAGAGTCTACGTGGACACACATTCATGTACCAAGGTATAATGGTACAACATAGGGTTGGTATAGGTCTTGTACTTTTTGAGATAAAAATAGCGCAAAATGTACAAATTAGTACATAATTATACCCTTGACCCTAATCACTGAAATAACTTCTGAATTTATTCACATTTATCGTACCCTACTGCATGACACCATTCATGTTCACGTTACACTTACCATTCAATAACTATAGGGAAAATGGTGAAAAAGGTCAATAGCTATGTGACCTTTGACCTCATAATCTACGGGACACATTCATGTACCAAGGTGTCATGGTACAACAAACGGTTGGTATAGGTCTTGTACTTTTTGAGTTTAAAATGCCGCAAAAATGTACAAATTAATACAAAATTTTCCCTAAAATCACATATTTGACCTCTGACCTCTGATTCTTGACCCTAATCGCTAAAACGACTTCTGAAATTTTTCAAATTCATCGTACTTTACTGTATGAAACCAGTCATGCTTACGTCACACTTACAATTCCATAACTATAAGGGGAAATGGTTAAAAAAAATCTATAGTTCTGTGACCTTTGACCTTTTGACCTCAATATCCACGAGACACATTCATGTACCAAGGTGTCATGGTACAAAAATGGTTGGTATAGGTCTTGTACTTTTTGAGTTTAAAATGCCGCAAAAATGTACAAATTAGTACATAATTACCCCTAAAATCACATATTTGACTCTGAAATCTGACCTTGATTCACTGAAATAACTACTGAAATCTTTCATATTTATCGTACCCTACTGCATGACACCATTCATGCTCACGTCACACTTACCATTCCATAACTATAAGGGGAAATGGTGAAAAGGTCAATAGCTCTGTGACCTTTGACCACAGAGTCTATACGGGACACAGATTCATGTACCAATGAGTCATGGTACAACATAGTGTTGGTATAGGTCTCCATTTAATCAGCACTCTGAAGATCGGTTGCAGCTTGCAACGCCTGAACCTTATTAGAGCTTTACTCTTGAACCTTTGTTTTCAGTATAATCTATAATTATTACTATATACAATTTCCATGGACCAGCTTCATAACGAAAAGCGTTAGAACTGTAGACACTTTTTAGAATTTTAGAAATACAGGGATCTCAACCCATGGATCAAGTTGGTCCTTTCTCCAGACCACTGAATACAGCACAATTCTATGACTGTGCTTATCAGTTTATACTCACAATTATGCATGCTATTTTGACTGTTGTGGCGAGAAAAAGCGATGGTCGCTTAAAAAATTGACAGCGAAGAAAATCTTGCAAACAAAAAACATCATCACATTTTTAAATTTAACCGATTCTTTGCAAACTATACCAGCTTCTAGATAAAGGAAAGTCTCGCCTATGCACCCCTTAACCGTGGTCCAGTATGTAAGCAGGGATACCATATCCCTGTACTATCAATATAACTTGCACAGACACTGCATGGATATATTATTTGGAAATAGCTTCTCCCCTTACACACTCACAGTATTTATACTATGGAATTGAAAATAATAGCATGAAAATGATTACATTGATGTCGACTTAGTATTTGATATCAATGTTTTTAGGTCATTTGCATAAAACAATACGATTTAAACCCTACATTAGACTGAATGTGTAAAATTTCTCAGTGTTTCAGCTTAGACAGTTAGAAGGTACCACTTTAGAAGTGGTACCTCCTTGATTTTAGGGACGGTGACACCTTCATGTTTATTTAGATTAGCCGCAGCCTAAGCTGCGCGTTGTTGCAATTACCAATGTTAGATCACATTATTAGATATACTTTGGATATTTTTAGCCATTCTGTATGTTTGACTCTGATATTATTGGTTTGTATGCAATAAGAAAAACCTACATACAAAGGTTGTTTACTTTGTTATTAAAGACGTAACTGATATTCATGTGACCCATATTTTACATTGCATGATGAAAACATATAATTATAACTATTCATGATATAAAACGGCTTTTGAAATGTACCACAACTGTTTCATCCATGAATATTAAGCAATCAACTGGTCAAGGTCTTTGGTTTCAATGAATTCTGCGAATTTAGGGTACCTTCTAGTCCCGTCATCCCATGCAATGGAGCCAACTTCTTTCCCTATGCGGTAACTAAGGACATGGGGATATCGCTCCACTACTATGGGTAGACCGAGAGAGGTGTCTGAGTGGGTCTCCAGTCTCAGGTGAAATATGTTGAAATATTAATCACTCTGCGGGGCAGTTGGACTATTATATCCGTATAAAAACAACTATAAGATTTTAGGCATATCTTCACAACATAGCTTTTAATCGTATTGTAATATAAAGTCCCCTCATAGTCATGCTAGACTTTCTCTCAAGAATTTAAAGGGAATGCCTATAAGCACTCAATGAAATCGGCCTTCGGTATAATACCATCAAAAATAATCTCAGTATTTTTGGGGTTCCCTTGAGTGATGTACTGTACCAACCCATCACATGTATATCTTATATGTTTGTTGTGTCCCTATTGTAATTGTAACTAGGTCCTAGTGAAGATATAATGTATTTCAATTCTTAAATCTTTAAAACATTTTCTTTCCCTTTTTCACAGATTTGCTACCTTGGAAAAAGTGCGGTACAACGATATCAGTTTGCTGCAAGCCGTCATATATTCTAGTCGTTTGATTATAAAGGATGGTACATGAATTATGCAGTTATTGAACATGACACTTTCTCTTGTTTGCATCATACTATTGACACCTTCTTAACTTTGCAGGAAACAACAGCAGTTTACATTGCTTCATGATTCAAGCAAAACTTGCAAACTATTTTCAATGATCTGTTTGTAACAAAAAAGAGTAAAACACAAATCGTGGCAATCGAAACTTGTTTCACCATTTTTTCAATTACCGCAGCATAATCATTCAAAATGTAACGTCTTGTTCCTACTGAATCTGTCCCTTGGGTATTTTTCATAGTAAATTAGGATAAGAGGGAAATAAATCCAATATGGTTGTTTCCCACAGAATACGCACGGTGGGCAACATACGATTAATAAAATTTGGATAACGTTCGGATGTTTAAATTTTCATCTGACCAGCGAGCCTGATCAGGGAGTTGTCGCTTGTCTGATTGAACTTCTTCTGTGTTCATTATCTAACTGTTGAACAGCTAAAACTGAATCTTACGCATGCAACAACATGGTCCCTCACAACAAAACTTCCTGGGTGTTAAAGGCGTTTATTATTATCTTGATATTGTCGTCTTTTCTGACTATATTGTCTATTCTGGGGTGGGATTGAATAACCCTTTACCTTATAACGGTTCTATTAAACGTAGCAATATTTTAAAACAATTACCATCAGGGTCGATGAAACCGGTCAATGGCTCTATAATGATATTAAGTCCCGCGCAAATGTCAAATGTACAGGCGGTTATCCGACACGATATTCCAGCCTTACCTTTATCAGAGGCAACATGCTTCCCTGCATTATCGGACAAAGTCTACAGCTCAGATGATGAAACTGAGTTGCGGGTTGTTTCAAACTCAAGTGAATGTGTGATATCAATAACATTTTTTGGAATGCGCCCTTTCTGGAGGTCGTTAAAGAAATATTCAACGTTAAGCAATTTCCCGCGTAATGTTTTGTGTCCTGATATGAAATGTGTCGCGCAATTAACGCACACGGAAATTCCAAGTGAAATACAAAATTCTAATATTGTCATATTTTCAAATGTTTTCTCATGGATTAAAGAAGATCAATGGAAAGAACTCTTCCTTTACCGGTCCTTAAATCAAAGATGGCTAATGACCACACAAGAAGGTCCGTTATATACGCTAGGTTTGGAACCGCCAGAACAATTTGCGAATAAAACATACGATTGGACTGATACCTTCAGGCGGGATGCAGACTTCAGCACTCCTTACGGATCATTCATATTATACGACAATGACGTTAAACGGAAACAACCAAACAGAGTGGTGAAAGGCCCACCGACAAAAACCAAAAAATACACCAATCTTGTCGTCTGGATGGCAAGTCACTGCGAAACTTTGCAGTGGGACAGATTACAATTTGTTCATGATCTGCAAAAAATAATTCCAGTTGATATTTATGGAAAATGTGGTACTAAGTCGTTACCGTGGTGGACACGTGATGTCATGGTTAAAAAATTAAAGAAGTACAAGTTTTTTTTAAGCTTGGAGAACAGTTGTTGTACTGACTACATCACCGAAAAATTTTGGAAGGCTCTTGATTATGAGCTGGTACCAATAGTTGTAGGAGCTTCTTTGTCTGATTATGAAAAAGTGGCTCCTCCGAGATCATTTATTCATATTGATCATTATAATTCTCTTACAAGTCTTTCAAATCATTTAAAACATTTAGCAATAAACGAGAACAAATATATGGAATACTTTAAGTGGAAGGAACGAGGGTTTGTACGGGTCAACGAAATAGTTGAACATATTTTTCATCCTTTGTATAATTCAACAATTTGCAATATCGTGGAAAAATTCAAGAGTGATGGAGAGCAGGAGGGTAACAGAACATATCTGAATTACTTTGGACCCTCCTGGAAACAAAGTTGCGTGACTTGTGGGAATAAACCATGGATTACGAAATATCAGTATGGCGACGAACATGTGAGAAAATTCGAAAACATTTGGTCTAAATGACAATACGAGTTGTATGTATAAGCGATACACTGGGATTTTGTGTATATACAACTCAGTCAACTTTGAGCTGGTTTCGTTGCCACGGGAACAATTCTTCCAAGTGGAAAATAAATTCAATTGTTAACTTACCCTCCACCTTTTCATTTGGATAAATATGAAATTGGACAATTCAACATACGAATCTACAAATCATGTTGATATTCTTATTTCATTAGGATTTTGAAGATTTCCAAAATTGATTGAAAGGTGACTGGTGCGGTAAGTCTAATTCAACAGTGTGATGCCATCTTTCTAATTCATGAAGAACATTTTTGGTGTAATTATTGAGACATAATATGACATGCACTCTACAAGAACACAGGCATGGAGTAGTTATTTGGGATCCATGATTCAAGTGACTTATAGTCTTGAAGGATACATAAAGTCTGAAATAATTCTGATTTTATATGATATAATTAAAAATGATAAATCTTCTGACCAAGCTTTACACCTGCGAAGCAATCTAACACATTTTTGTTATTAAGGAAAGTCTTTAATACAATTATTATGAGCCGCCATTTTGATTTTAAAACATGCAAACAATGATGTCATCAACCTAGCAGGATGTCGGAATGTATTTATACTTCTTTATAATCTATCTCTAGGTTTCTAAATTATGAAGAAATTGTCTTCCTTTTGTGAGGGTAAAGGACATTTTTAGGTACACATGAAATTATCAAAACATGCTCTTAAACTTTCACATTATTTTGGGATAAAAAGTGTAATACAATTTATAAAGAAATGCATTATGATCCTTATGTCCTGGCAAGGACCTTTCACACAAGTACAAGGACCACGCGTGGAGGGATTTTTGCAGTTATCACACTTTATTTTACACGCAATGGAAGCGAGACGAAGACGTTTGTTTCTTTCTCTTTGATTATTGTTTGTTGTAAAAACCTCAATCATGTACCATTTAATTTATCGTTTATATTTGTGACAAAGGCCAGATGGCCTATAGCACTGAAATAAATTGTATTGCATTGTATTGTATTAATAACTTAAGATAGGAATGTAATTTTTGACTTGCTCTTTTTTGTAGTTGGTTTATATTTCAATCTTCTGTTATATGAAATCAGGATTGTATCAGACTTTATATCACTTTTAATAAGTGAAAAACGAAACATTATTTTCAGTGGAATACATACCAACTTGTGCACTTATTTCAAATTCTTCCCATAACTCAGAAAAGACAAGTAGCTTTGCGGTAGTTTTCAGATATGCTCTTTAGAATTTAACACTCTACTGGTAAATATAAAATATTTAACCTGTCCATACCTTAAACTTATTCACTTTTTGATATGTTTTGGAGCTGGCGAAAAATAGGAATTCTTTTGAAGAGGCTGACGGAAGAATTATGAAGGGCTGCCATTTTGGAATAAACAAGCTAAAGACAACTATTTGGATTAGTATAATCAGAGTATATCTCAAGGCCAAATATAAAAATTTGTCAAAGAAGCCTTTTAGAAAAAAAAAAGAAACTGTTTGAGGGACTGAATAGTAGTGTTTATCTAATGGTACACCTCAAGTTTCGATATGGAACCCCAAATCTCAAGTGAACCTCATGTGAAATTACCCTCATCAGAAAAGTAGATATAGTACTAAGCAGGGCCGTAGCTAGCACATACTTTCTTGGGGGCAAAATATGAAAAACATCGGCATGGTGGATCTAAAGAAGAAGGGGGGGGGGGGGCCTTGCCTTCTGTTCCCATGTACATTATACATTACATGTAAAAATTCACAATCTGCGAAAAATCTGGGTGGGGAAATCCCCCTCCCTCCCTCCCCTTCCACCGCCCTGCCCTCCAATCAGTTCCGTACTACCTAGAACTCTCTTAAAAGTGGATGATTGAAGGATTATGGACATGTAGAGGCAGGGGAAGAGCTAGAGGGGAGGAACCGGAGCGCCATGGCCACCTGAAATTTTTCCGATGATACTTTTTTCACCATGAAATAATTCTTAGTCACGGTTTATGTAAATTTTCTTCAAATGTATTCAATGTTTAGGAAATCTCTATCTTTGGAAATTTCCTTCATTCTCATGCATTTTTCTGAATATTTCCTTTCATTTTTTGGTAATTTTTCTTCAATTTTAAGTAACTTTTCTTCAGTTTTTGGGATATTTCTTTTAATTTGGGGGAATTTTTTTTTTCATTCTCGTGTGAACTTCTTTAATTTTCGGTAATTTTTTTTACTTTTGGAAAATTTCCTTAATTTTTTTGGCTTTTCTGTAAATTTTCATCAATTATCGGGAAATGTGGCCAAAGTTTACAAAAAATTCCATTGATTTTACTGAAATTTTCTTCAAATTTGTGTTAATAATTTCCCAATTTTCCATATCTAGAGAAAACTTTACATTAAGGAACTTTCTCTCTGCTCTCCGTTTATAAGACCATACACCCTTGTCCCGATATGTTCCATTATCGTGTCAAAACTGCACACAAAACACGTTATAACATAATCCCTGGTTTCAAGGTTTGGTTTGTCTTGGCCCCCCTGACATTTTATCCTGGCCACGCCCCTGTGTAAAGGCACCTAGAAAACAATACCCCAAACGGAACCGTAAACCACCAGAACGATTTCACTGGAATTAAACTTGTAAATATTTTGTAACCAAAGAGCTTCCACACGCAGCTCTTCATATATTTTCATTCATTACTAGATGTATTCCTAATGTCAATCAATACATGTTTTAAATGGATAATCGCATTCTCAAAATATTTCCAAATTAGGGGAGGAGTGTGGTAGATTGATACAAACGACCGTCATTCAATTCTATTATTTAACCTGTTTCATCTATGAACATTCCTAAACTACTTTGTGGTGTTTACCTAATGTAAGATTCACTTAGGCATTTTGCTATCAACGAATAAAGACGCAAACATAAGCCCGCTCTTGTATTTATCATTTGGATATATTTCATATAATTGGATAAGTTCAATATATTTAAATAACCTTGACCCAGATTTAGCAAAAGAACGCAATTTGAGAACCTTTTGATATTTGAGAAAGATATACAAAGAAGCAGCCATTAAATAATTAAAGCTGTATTCCTCCTCATACATCATCATTTTTGTGCATGCTGACATTTTTTTCAGCTTAAAACCTGGAAGAGTTATTGTGACCATTTAAAGGCTGTTCCGCCGAGTCCGCTATATAATTTTCTATCATCTGGATAAAAAATTATCTGTCTCTATACACCTTTAGGAAAGGACTTAATGTGCACGACAGTTTACGGGTGTGATGCTATGCTAAGCATATTCGCCTTTAAACATCGCAATTTCAGTGTTTTATCCATTTAAGGCGGTGACATATGTCTGCTATCGAGCGCCATTAGTCTAGCCGAGAGTCACGAAGAGATTAAATTATCACGGTAAATATCAACTTGTATCTTGTTTCATAATCAGGGTTATTGCAAAAAACTATTCCTTAAAACAACCTACCTGTTTGATATTATACAAACTAGATCTCTGGTTTAAAGTTGAACACGCTTAGCCTATGTCAAGTTGATTAGCTCCGTGTGTCGTATTCTGATTGGCTCAACCCAATCTCTCACTCTTGGCTTGCAGAGCTAGAGAATTGCAAACCGATTAGTGTATCCCGCGCACATGATCAATTAGCTTGAGGAGATTAGAAAGCTAGTATCTGAAAATGGTGACTTAAAGAATTTATGCCTTTTTTCTGGACTTAGTCCAATCTTAACAATGTTTCGTTGTATACTGGACTTTATTGTACTATCTCTTTAAACTGAATAAATTGAAAGGAATCAGAAGTTACCAGACTATAATACAAAAGAACTGCTTTTTCAACGTTTCAGTTTTGCTTTGTATTGAGCGTCAACGCTGATTTTTTTAGATACCGTTTGCGCGAACTATGGAGTTTGTATCATTTCTCAGTGGAAACAAAAATATGCTGGGTTAAGTATTTTCGTGTTTTCTTTGATGCCCGGGAAACCGAAATACGACTCTACTGACTGCTGCAATCACTATGCAGATACTGATGACATGTATTGCCCATTACAGTAATTGGCCATTACAAGGGAATGCTTTTTCAACGTTATAAGAGTTTTGCTTTGTATCGTTGATTTTTAACATACCGTTTGCGCGGACTATAGAGTTTTTATCATTTCTCAGTGGACAAGAAATTATGCTCGGGTGAAGTATTTTCGTGTTTTCTTTGATGCCTGGAGAACCGAAATACGAAACAATTAACTGCTGCAATCACTATGCAGACACTGATGACTGGTATTACCCATTACAGTAAACAATGGACTTGAAATTGATAATCACATAGGTTTTTACATGCTTAAAGGGCGGGAAATAGCGATTTGACCTTCCATACCCTTTGACCTTTAAACTAAAAATCAAAGCCGGCAGCTTCTGCCCATAAACATTGATCTAGTACGAATGTCTGCAGCCTGCTACAGTATAAACAAACAATACCGTCCAATGTAAACAAAAACTTGCGGGCTCACCTATACGATTTAACAATAGTAGATGAAACAAACCACGCTACCTTCATCAATATTGACATTTTCGTAGCTGGCATCGGAAAAAGGCTGAGGGGTTGGGTTGTGGGTGGTATCAGGGAAGGGGGAGGGGGAATTCACCCGGTAACAAGCGGGAAAATTGCAATGGTAAAATAAGTTGTTTCCAATAGAAGTTGCTGCTAATCAGGAAAATCCCCTTCAATTTCCAGGACATTTTCTTAATTTTCGAAAAGTTCCTTCATTTCCGGAAATATTCTTAAATTTCGGAAACTTTTGGCAAGTTTTCGGGAATTTAGACGGTTTTCGAAAAGCTATGGCCAAAGGTGTGGGAAGGGGGGAGGGGGGAATAAAATATATTAATATAAAATATAAGATTTACCGACGA
>JAIGNY010003632.1:555000-570000 GCA_020152595.1 Chiridota heheva | reverse complement strand
TCATATTGGGGACGGGGAATTTAATTGAAATGACACGATATTTAATGGCGTAGTTGAGGTGACACCAAAAGTGTCACTTCAAGGGCAAAGCGCTCGATTTGTCGGCGTGGGGTACATTGGCCCGCTTAAGGGCCCCTGGTGGGGGGCGAAGCCCCTGGAAGTTCTCGCAAAATTGACATTTCAAGGGAAAAAAGTATGTCACAACGCATAGTAAGAAGGTGTATTATACAAGTAAAAACTCATGTCAAAGAGAGCTATAATACACCATATACAACTGTACAAAACACAAAAACAAAGCACAAAGCGCTCGACTTGTCAGAGTGGAGTCCAGGGACCCGTTTAAGGGCCCTGGTGTGGTCCAGGGGTGCAGTATCGACAGGGGTCCAGGGCACGAAGCCCCCGGAAGCTCTCGCAAAATTGAAATTTCAAGGGCAAAAACGTATTTCACAACGCATAGTAATAAGGTGTATTATACAAGTCAAGATTCATGTCAAAGAGAGCTATATATAATACACCATATTGAAACCATGAAAACGAACACATAATGTAGAAATATAATGTTTTATTGTTTACGTTTGTACATGGTTAGGTTGATCGTCACTTTGAAAAAATGGGTAGTCTAAAAGTAAGGTTTTCAATAATTTACTACAAACTTGTGTAAATGTTTTCAAACTTTTAAAATAAGCCTGTTCTGTATCACGTGTACTTCGACACCCACCTTCCTCTTTCTCCCCTCTCACTCTGTGTCTTGATTCATGTATTTAAATACAAAATTGCACAAATTTTTCTGAGAAAGTGCCCTTGAAATCTAAAAACATGATAAGCACCTGGAATGTCAAAGCTTGTTGAACCGACGACGCCAATCTGAACCGACAGATTAAAATCTGAACCGACGGATTAAAATCTGAACAGACGGATTTAAATATTGGAGGAAGGGGAGGGGGCGATCGCCCTCCCCATTTTCCTGCTACGCCACTGAACAACACCAAACAACAAATCTATAGAACTTCTCAGCAAATGTCATTTCGCATTTAGACATCTTCCATCTACTTGAAGGATAATTGTATCATTTGGAATAACTAAAATAGCACATTTACACCTTCTTTATAATCATATCATAGGTACATGGTTTGTACGGTGAACGGGCCAACACCAAATTATGAAAATTCACAGCGACCCTCATTACAGTGAAATTTAAAGGTGTAAAGATTTACACCTCGTTAATCATTTTATATCAGATAGCCTGTATAGGGATTACACCAGTGGCAGTTTCACAGCAACTGTTATTACTGTGAACTGTAGATTTACACTTCGTTCATAATTTTATGATAAATATATGGAACTACACCAAACACCAAATTCTATGGAACTTCTTAGCAACTGTCATTTCGCATTTAGGCATATTCCATATGCTTGAAGAATAATTTTAACATTTAGAATAAAGGAATTTTACAAATGTTGTTTCCTACCTTCATCAATAGCATAGTCAATGTAATGCGAGTCGAAGTTTTTTGCTTTGAATCTTGCGACTTCGACTTCGAGTACCTTACTCAAATTGACGGCTCTCTGAAATAATAGGAAGGAAAGTATTTATCGAAGCACAACACATTCGTCAGGTTTTAAAGGCCAGTTCTTTTGTTAATGTGGAGAAAACTATGCAATACAAATCGAACGTTTCTGATTGGCAAGCATATTTACACACATTCTGGCAAGCCAAGCAAAAACCGCAGAGGGGTGACGTCCAGTTAGTAGATTAACTGGTGTTGTAACAATCAGTTTTTCTTGTGAGGAGATTCCCTTTTTAAGTGGCGTAGCTATGGATACGGGCTGGGGAATATATGAAATATAGGTATAATGGTATTCTTTACGGGCACCCTTATAGGCCCGGACCGGAGTATCTGCCCGGCACCCCTTATTTACGCCACTGTTTTAACATAAATCCTATGTCTTATCATTAATTGATAAGCAACAATCAAAAAAGAAATTAAAAGGTTGATGAAAGGAGAGAATAAAGAATAGAAGGCTGAAATGGAGTAATGGAAATGATTAAATGTGTTAATGCTTCGTTACCTCCGAAGTAAAATTCCGCAGTGTTTCATTTTTAGTCAGCCAGCCAGCACACGGCGAACTCTGAATACAATTGAGGTATTCATATATATCAGTATAAGTTATATCCTTCCGCCAGTCACCCAAGGGGTGAATATGGTTACTAAGCGTGTCGTAAAGAATCCTTCCATCAGCCAGACCAGTTACAAGTAGTGCACTGCCAGCCGGTAGAACGGTATCCTGATAAATTCAAATGAAAATCAAAGGAAAGTAATCAGTTTGCTTAATCTTCTTATTTCCTTTTGGAATACAAAGAAAAGCTATTGTTTCATGTGTGAGGAGAAACCATGATCAGGCAGCAATAATTTGTTTTAAACGATTCTCATACTTTGGACCGAGAGCTCTTTCAGCTATTCAATAATCAAATAATTGAATTGTCACTGATTGACAGTCCGTGAGCAAGCCAAAAAACTGGGTACTTTGAAATACAAAAAAAAAATTGGATACTTTTATGTATTACGTCATCGCATGAGCCTACACATTTGACTAGCCCACACCAAACATATGGGGTTTCTCATTTCCGCTCCGGATTGGCCAAAATTTCACTGGATATCCTGATATTTTGGAGATGGATGGACAGTAAATAAATATTCAAAACCTTTTTTTTTTAAAATTCATGGTCGCCTCTTTGAAAAAATGAAGAAAACAGACTGCCCATAATCTGTTTTATTTGTTTTCAAAATGGGCGACCGTGAATTTCAAAAAGCACGGCAAAAAAGTGTTGAATATCTATTTACTATCCGTCTTTACAAGTGAAATTTTGGCCAATCCGAGCGGAAAATTAGAAACCACACATGTTTAGTGTGGGTTAGTCAAATGTGTAGGCTCATTCTATGACGTAACACCCAATTTTTTTGGTATATTAAAGTACTCATTTTGGGTTGCTCCCGAACTGATTGAAACAGTTTTTAAACTCCTTCACAAGATGAGTCATAGCTACTTTGCCATGTTCACTTGACTCTGTTCTACTCTTCTGCAAACAAAACTAATGGTTGTAAACTAAAATATGTGATTTATTATTCCTCAATTTTGTTCCGTGTAATTTGTTTTGTCAGTCAGCCATTAAAGATGAACACTGAAGTTAAACAATAAAGTTACTGAATAATCAATAAATTAGGTGATCGGTGAAACATAAACGTATGTTTTATTCAAATCATTCTAAGAGTATTCTATATTATAAAATAACGTAACAGGTTGATATGTTAAAAATGTATTCTCAAGATATTGATCGAGACGTTTATTGAAAAGACGCTAACAGACCAATCATAGACGGATTCATAAAAAAAAGAACAGGTGTACAAGGATCAGATCATGCACGGTCTTTTAGCTTCATGAAGATATGTCACCAATAGGAATTGTCTAATATGACTACAAAATTATTTCAGTCATTCTTCAACACTTCTATAGACTGAAATATTTTTACAGGGTATATGTCTGCCGTTCTTGCTGGCGAATACACATTTGTTACGTACCAAATATTGTAAAGTACTGAGAAAGTTAGCCCTCATTTCCTCGACAGTAGTCATATCCTTAGCTGTATCTTCATGCCTTTACAAAAACAAAGAAAAAGAAACAAAAATATTTATAAATAATTATCAACATTTGCAAATGTATTGAACTTAAATGCACTGGCGTGTATTTCTTAGTGAGAGTATCATAACAAAATATTACAGGAATCATTTCAGTCATGAAACTGGTCGGTAATTGACCAACCAATATTTACACAATCTTGAAAAGGCGGTGTCGTCTCAAAACAAATCGCAATGACGTCAGTAAGTATATGCCATGTGCTTACACATGTCATCAACGTATTGCAAGAGGACCGTATATTATACATTGTAAATATGGAAATTGGATACAAGCACGCTGAACGTACAATATGTATGTGTCCTAACAATGACACGGTCGAGCTGTACCAATTCGTTGTGATTTTAATCAGTTAACAATGGAACTATTAACTTAAATCAACTCAGTTGTAGCTCCATGTTTTAATTTAAATGAGCGGAAAAGACAAGGAAAATTTCTGCATTGAGTCGTTACGTATGGAACAAAAGCAAATCGTTTTAATCCCAGCGCCTTATCCATTCGGCCACATCTTCGCTGTATCGAAACATGTTGCCGTATTATTGATGTAGTACCAAATTTGCCATCGAATGAAATTGAAATTTTAACCAATCAGAAAATTAGAACTGAATGTCCTTTTGCTGATATCACACCTTCAATTAAGATAACAGAGGATAAGTAACACATGTCAATATTCTTCACTACTGCCCTAATAGTAAACGAATGTTTCACTTTGCAACGCCCTAAATTTAAATATTCAACAAACTGGACTTTATTTGGAAAGCTATAAATGGTGTTGTCTGGTACATGTGTGCATGGTCCGGATTTACACATACAAACTAATACACATCTATGTATTATGTGTGAGCAGTATCAGTATTCAAACAATAAGTACTCATATTAGTCCATTGACCAGATATGTTGCAAGGTACCAGTTCGGGAGCACATTGCCATTGGTATACCTGTAATGTACTACCCAAAAAAAAAAAAATTGTATGATAGATTTTCATAACTTCATAAGTGGTAGCAAGCTTACTATCTAAAATACAAAATGACGCCAAAATGGTAAAATACAATTTTTGTTCTAATAACATCAAAATACACACAAATCTACCTGTCAAATCATATCAAATATTTTATGGAAGTTAGGTAAGCCATTTCTAACAACTTTGCTAAATACATATACCATTTAGGAAAAAATAGCTTCCAAAATATACCACCCAAAGGAAAGTATTTTTTGTATGTTAGACTTTTATAAGTGGTAGCTTTACCATTTAAAAAAGAAAATGGCGTCCAAAATGGTCAAATTCTAACTTATTCCCTATGACATCAAAATATGCAGTGAAATCACTATTCGAATCACATCAAACATTTTATGGGAAGTTATTTAAACCATTTATACAAACCTTTGCTAAAACGAATGCTTTCCATCCAAGATTATTGTCAGTATCGCATCCATTGTTACTAAAAAATAGCCAAGAAATGTGGCAATATACAGGATAGCAAGTTCCTCCTACAACAAGTACATGAATATATGGTTCACAAAATTAAAGTTTGTCCTAGACGTTTATTCGAGTAAAAATCTTAAACGTGCCTCGTCGGTACCCACAAATTACCGATTCCACAAATTACCAAATTACCAATCAGTATAAAGTACATGCATGTATGATGCTCCAAGAAAGATTGTCAAAATGCAAAGAATATTCAACATGCAGAACTTGAGATAATACTAATTCAAATGAATAATAACTTTTGATGTATATAAAGAAAACTGCAACGTTGGCAGTCAAGATGGTAACTAAAATAGCAACAATATAGCGGTCAGGGCGTAGAAACCGCGGGCAGGCGGGGAAAGTACCATTGTGCCCCCCAATAATGAAGATCTGACAAAATGATTTTGAAGTGTCAGATTGCATTTACATCTTTTCTTATCCCAAAGGGATAATTTTCGGGAATTTCCGTCATTTTCGGAAAATGTTCTCCAATTTTCGGAAGAGTTTCTGGTAATGTATCCAATTATATCCAAAATTTGCAATAATCTTATGATATTTTCTTCATATGCCCCTCCCCTTAATTTATGCAAATAGTGTTTGGATATAAAGGTCTGTATATTGCGAAGATGGGTGCCAAGCTGGAAAGTGGGCCAATATGGATCATGCCCTGGTAGCACAAGGAATATCCAAAATGGGACCACAATTTCAAGGATATAGAGATAAAGCTACAAAGACTTGAGACTTTACAACCAGCCAACAGTCCAAGATGTAATATGTTACGCCAGTGGCGTTGTGGAAGGGTGTGCCGGGAGGAGGAAGCAACTTCCCCCCAGCGAAGCTTTCTGAGGGGCGCCAAAATCGTCCTGAAAAAAACATTTAGGCCCTGGGAAAATGTACGTGTTGATTAATAACTTCTTCCTATACTATTAAGTAATGTTCCATTTGTGTAGTCCAACAGCGCATGAATTTTTCACAGAAAATACAGTTTCCCGCCATTTTTTAACCATAGGCACTCGAGCGGGCCCCTGCATTTCGCGCTCGGACAGAGACCGATGCATGGTGATAGCTCGTCGGTAATATAATAATACGTGTTCCTGCCAAGAATGTCAAGAAATTTTATTGAGTACAGCTGGTAGAAGCTTTCCGAGAGGGCGCCGAATGCTCAAAGGGGCGCAAACATTTCAAGAAAATATACTCTTATATACGTTTTACTTTTATTATCAACGTCGTAAATATTTTTCGCAAAGTTTTATTCTTACATCAGAACATAAAAACCATTCCTAGACCCCAACCAAAGACACATATTGAAGTCAATGGAATTTGGACATTTGTTTCAAAATAATATTCCTTTTCACTAACTTTAGTTCGAAATTGACACGATGTCAAAATATGACTTGTTGAATAAGAAAAACAGGAGTGAAAGAATTATGCTTGATATAGCCCTTGGTGTATACCACATGGTATATATTATATCATATGTCCCGCGTGGCCCCATCCATGTCCCACATGGCATCCCTCCCTATGTCCATATGCAGTCACATCCTGTCACACTCCCTGACTGAGCATACTAAATAAAAAAGACTGGGCAGTTTATATACTGTAACAACTTTATGCAAATGGCCACAATAATAAAGGCGGAGTTCATTAATGTCGAACCTGAATGGTTTCAAGTCAAAAGTGGTGTAAAGCTAGGTAATGTAATGTCAGGGTTCCTTTTTCTGATGGTGGTAGACAGAGTGATGAGAAAAACGACTGATAATAACAGGAATGGAATTAGATTGAAGTTCGTGTCAACCCTTGAGGACTTAGGATTTTGCTGATGATATCGCTTTACTTTATTCTACATATCAACACATGCAAACCAAAGTGACCAGGCTCAATCAGTATGTTGCACAAACTGGGCTAAGAAGTAATAAGGATAAGACAGAGCTCATGAAAGTTAACAGCAAATGTGCAAACAAAGTTGATATCTATAACCAACAATTAAATGAAGTAAACAAGTTCTGATACCTACGTGCAACAGTAAGTTTACACGGTGGTAGCGAGGAAGATATCCAAAACAAAATCTCTAAAGGAACAGTAGCATTTATGAAATTAAATAAATGCACATTCTCAATATTTATAAAAGTACAACTATTTAACACTCTTGTTAAGTCTGTACTCTTGTATGGTTGCAAGACATGGAGATTTAATGTAGGAGATATTAAAAAGCTGGATACATTTATGTTCAAATATAACAGGAGAATTTTAAAGATCAGTTGGCCATATGTAATATTTAACGATGAAATACTGAGAATCACTAAACATGGCAAATCAGCACTAAAGTAAAACAAAGAAGGTGGAGGTGGATTGGTCATGTGATTCGCATGAGCTGATTATTACGCACTGTGTGACAGCTATGACGTGGAAACCAGAGAGGAGAAGGAAAGTTGGTCGCCCTAGAACGACCTCGAGAAGGACAGTCGAGAAGGTGCGGAATGTGATGGGACGGAGCTCGTGGACAGAAGCCAGACAAGCTACAAATAAGAGAGTGCAGTAGAGAGAGTGCACTGCAGCCTTATGAGACTGAAGAGACTAGGTGAGGTAAGGTAAGGTCATTAATCATGCATGATACAACTGTTGGTGCCCAAATGTGTTGAAGAATTTTAAGGGTTTTATATCTCCAGTTTTACGAGAGAGACGCTTGAGGATCTCTGAAGAATATTGGAAAATTATATCATTTTACATTTATCTTCTAAGAAAATATCAAATGTTTTGTAAACTTTTAAAAAGAAACTAGTCTTCAATCTGTCTTAAGTGTCTATAAAAAAACTTTTAACATTTTGTAAGGAAATTCTAACCTTCCATAAGGATATCTGAAGCAACTTAAATTTTTTCTGAGGAACTCTGAAGAAACTTTAACATTTTCTGAGGAATTCTCTAAAAACGAAATTGCCATTACATATAGGTTCACATTATGCTTCGCATGCAAACCAAAAATCAGAAGTTGGGACATACACAAATATGCATATAAATTTTCCCCCTCAAAATGGTACCGTCCATTTGGCAGTTTGGGATGTCTGGCTCATAGACTATATTAAAAAAACATGGCGGATTGAGATTTCAGTTGTGCACACGGCACTGATCTGTCGAGTGACCTGAAGAGCTGAAGCACAAGATTTCTATCCGTATGGATTTTTAACGGGCTGGAGGTAAGGGCGCTCACTTCTCACGGAGAGACGCCGCTGTTTTTCCTTCATGATTTACGTAGGATTTAAAAAAGATTTTTTTATGGCGGTCAAATAATAACGTTGAAAAAATTGAATAACTGAGAAGATATATCCACAGATCGCGGGTTTGTTAAATGTCTATACGAGTGGGAAATTGTTCAGGTCTATATAAACTTAAGAATACTTTATTATATCTTGAGGAGATCAGTTCCCGCTTCTCAGACTTTTGGCTACGACCAGGAACGTACAGTTGGCCTATATCGCATGTTGGTTTCCCTGAGAATTCTCAGTGAGGAACTGTTTGTAAATGTTGCCCCCATTCACCGAAATTCCCCACAAGTTAGATTTTCTTAAAATGCACTTTCGAATTTCTCAAGCTATGTTTGGTAAAAATGATATCTTCTTACCCGTTGCATACATCATTACCAACGAGAGAGTAAACAACTAGCAGAGGATAGTCCGTCAAACGATTCCTGGACATGCTGTGAAAATGACATTCGTTGTAAAAACATTAATGAGATGATAGCTCACAATTCATAATTTTGTTATAGAATTCCTTTCTTAAATAGTTAAATGATGAAAATACCCTTGTTATTGTCTTGATTAGGGGGTATGGTTGTGACCCCAAAATTATTTGTTAGAACTTTTGGGTGATCTCTGTAAATAATAGTAGATTAAAAAGTTTAGGGGTTTACAGCAGAAAGTGGAGTTTTCTTCTCGATCGTACATTACATTAAACGGAACCGACTTTTTATATCAAAAACTAAAAAGTTAAAAAGCTGTTGATTATTACAACATATTTTGCTATTTATGCCTACTTGGTTTTGGATGGATTCCAGAACAATTTAGCGACTGATCATGCCTCTATCTGGATCATTACGGCATTCACCTCCACACGTTAAACATGTTAAATGTGTGAGATGATAGCTACCTAATGCAAAATGTTTATTCCAAATGACCTCAGATGAGAAACAATGCCTCTCATGAACAGAGAGAAGTTCCGAAACTTATAAATTGCTTATACCATAGCTCGGCCTCCAACGCGGTTTTGATATAGTATATGTAGAGTGCTGCAGGCAGTGGCGCAACTAGAGGTCTGTGGCCCGTGGAGAGTTTAGCGTTCGGGCCTCCCATAACAAACACATCGCAGTGAAATTGCTCAAAGCTTCCAAATGCTTGGGGCCGTGGGGCTTAATTATCCCACACAATTGTTGAGCCACTGGCTGTCACAGATACTCACAGGGCTTTCTTACAGGATGCCACAATACACCACAACAGGCCCTGCAATAAATATTAGTTTAAATATAGCCAAATAAGCAACTATAAATCGTACCTGTATTGAACAGAACTGTTCATGTTGTCACTGGAAGCGCCTGTAATCGAATATACAAAAATACGAGAAACTTTTCTACATGTCGAACACCATTTCATTAACGAAAAATGTTAATACAAAAACAATTGAGAAAGAGGTAATTAATTTTCAAAGAAATACCTAAATACCTAAAAACATTTTCCTACATCTGCAAGTATGACATCACAATGTACATTACTCCGGTCATTTATTCAAAACATTAGTGGAATATTTGTCATGTATTAACTCTAAACTAAAATATGACTTTAGCTGTTTGTAATAGAAAACGATGCCGTACTTCAAAAATTTAACGTTTTGTAATGTTTGTTTGCTTCTTTGATGATGGCTTAACGGCACCACGACAACGAGGGTCAAATTGTGCCTGAGAGGTTAGATCATTTTGGAGATAGAAAGGAAAGAAAACAGGGGGAGATTGAGAGGGAGGCATGATGAAGGAAGGAGATGATTCTATCCGGAGGGTTTTTCTGGAAGAACTGGGCAATTGAGTTGTGGGGAGCGAGCGAAGTTCTGGGAAGGTTGCACAGGGGGCAAGCAAGGAGAACGTGATGGGCTGTGAGGATGCAATGGCAATTGTTGCAAAGTAGTTGGGGGAGCCAATAAGGAAGTGGGAGTGGGTGAGGTGGGTGTGACCTATTCTCAGACGGGTAATATGAACGTTGTCGACACGAGAGAGCTTCTTGATGGTGGGTTTGATTGGAATGGTGGGCTGGATGACGTGGAGTTTGTTATTAAGTTGGGAGGAGGTGGGATGTAGAGTTATCCCATTTAAAATTGAGTAAAGAAGTAAGAACAGCCATGTAGTCGGAGAAGATGGCAGAGTGGCTAAGCGGAGAGTACTCAAAACATTTGAGGGTGAGGAGGATGGCCTTTGCCTCGGCTGAAAAGATGGACGAGTAGTCGGGAAGCCTGCTACTGAGGGTGATTTTTTGGATGACGGCAGCAACAGCTGTCTTGTTGCCTTCCTTGAGGCCATCAGTATAGATGGAGGTGCAGTTTGAGAGTTGATCTTTGATTTTTTTGTGGAGATTGATGAGGAGGTTAGGGTGGGTTTGGGTTTTGTGATGAGTGGAGATGCCTAAGTGGATAGAAGGAAGGGAATGGCTTAAGGAGGAAAAGTGGGCCAAGAGAAGGTGCCAAGAGTGGCGGGGTTGATGCCGAGATGGAGGAAGTCTGATTTGATGCGTAAGTTAAAGGGAGGGGATAGTGTTTTAGTCCTACCAAAGAAGGTGGAGAAATTGGGGTACCTAGTGAGATTGTAAACAGGATTCTGGGTGTTGGAGAGGAATCTAAAAGCATAGGAGAGGCTAAGCTTTATACACCTTAGCAGAAAGGGGGTTTGTTGGCTTTAACATGAAGGCTGGTGATTGGGGAGGTCCTGTAGGCACCCAGAGAAATCCTGAGGGCTTCATTTTGGATGGTGTGGTTGAGGTAAGAGTTGTGAGCGACACAGTCGGCAATATTGCCGTAGTCAAGCTTGGCACGAATGGTGAGCCTGAAGATTTTGAGGAGAAAATGGCGGTTCGCACCGCAAGTGGAGTTGGAGAGAAGGCCGAGAATGTTGAGGGAGCTGTTGCATTTCTGTTTGAGATTGTTGATAGGTTGCTTGTAGGAGAGCTTGGGGTCTAGAGTTAAAGCCATGAACTTAGTGTGTTCAACTTTAGGGATGTGATTGCCATTGAGCACGAGGTTAGGGTTGGGGTGGAGCTTGTTGAAATGACAGAAGCGCATGCAGACTGTCTTGTCTTTGGAGAATTTAAAACCGTTATTGTTGTACCAGTCATGCAGCTGGTTGAGGTTGAGTTGGAGCCTATTTTCGACAAGAGGAAAGCTAGGGGAGGAGCTGAAGATGGTATCCACGTAGAGGGCACGTTTAAAGTTGGGGCCAAGGTTGTCCGCGATGTCATTAATGCTCAGGTTGAAGAGAGTGGGGCAGAGGATGCTGCCCTGGGAGACGCACTCTTCTTGGAGGTAGGGGTTGAAGAGGGTGTGGCCAATACGAACTTGGAACGGCCTGGGTGAGAGGAAGCTTTGAATAAAAATGGGGAGGTGGCCTCTGAGACCAATGCTGCAAAGTTTGCGGATAATGCCGTATTTCCAAGTAGTGTCAAAAGCTTTCTCGAGATCGAAAAAGATGGCAATGAGGTGTTCCTTTTCTTGCAAAGGATTTCAGGATAGCTTTGTCGAGCGTAATTAACTGATCTAGGATATTGCGACGTTCCGGAAGCCGCTTTCATCAGGAGAGAGGTTTCTGTTGTTATGTCTTTCCCCGGTTTAGGGACGGGGTGACAATAGCTGTCCTCCAGATAGGGGGAAAGGAGTGTCAGGACCAAATGTGGTTGAGGATGGTGAGTAGGGTAGTGGTGGCCTTGTTGGGAAGGTGTTTCAGGAACTGGTAGGGATGTTATCTGGGCCCTTAGAGGTGCAGCCAGCGTCGTGGGTGGCTTGGTTTAATTCAGAATTGGTGAGAGGGGTGTTGGCACGGATGATGCGAAAGAGGTTGAGGTTGTGGGTGGTCGGCTTAGTTTTGAAGTTCCTGAGGGTCCTTTTTCTGTTCTTGATGGCGGTTTTGCAGTCATCGGTGAACCAGGGGCTGGGGGTGGTTCCAAGTGTTGGTTTTATTGTCGTTGATAGTGCGCCTGGCCTTGGCACGGCTGATGCAAAAGAGGTTGTGGTTGGTCTGGTTAGGTTTGAAGTTCCTAAGGGCCCTTAAATAGGATATTCAGCCATAGCTTGAAAACCAAATATATCGAAAAAATATAGCTTGTTCTTGATGGCAATTTTGCAGTCATCAGAGAGCCAGGGGTTCGGGGTGGTTAGGGGGTTTGGGGAATATGCAGGTGGCGATGTTGATAAGGATGTAACTGAAGTTTGATATAGGATCCTCACCATCGAGGAGATGGGGGGGGGGAGGAGGAGGTGCGAGTCACAGAGGGTTTCGAAAAGGGGTTAGTCAGATTCTCGAGGTTCCGATTGGGGTGTGGTTAGTGGGGGGTTGAAGTTTGGAGTGTATAAGAAGAAGTTGTGGGCGTTGAAGTCACCAAAAAGGATTAAAAGGGGGGGGGGGGAGCTGAGAGATGAGGTTGTTAAGGCTGGTTGGTTTAATGTTGGTGTTGGGGGAGATAGATATTGCAAATAGTAAAGGTTTTGAGGAGGGAGATAGACATACCTGCATACAGATGGTCTGAAAGTCGGTGTTCACATGAACAGGGCTGTGTGGGATATCGTGTCTAACGAGAATGGAGACGCCCCCACAGGCCCTGTCGGCATCCACTTGATGTTCGTGATAGCAAGTGCAGTTGGTTAGGGAATAATCAGATAATGGTCGATGGTTTTCAAGAAGGTTTCTTGTATGCAGAAGATGACCAGGTCGAAGGTGGTGGCCAGTAGGTCAATTTCTTCAGAATTGGCCTTAAGGCTCCTGATGTTTCATTGTATAATGTTGTGAATGTTATTGTCATTGTTTATGTTGCACGTCATAAGGAGGCAGGGTGTCACCGTATCTGGAGGAAGTTCTGTTGGTTCTGTTGTAGGGTCTTGATTAAAAATTGCAAACACGGATTCAAAGACAATCACTTCAATCTTTGAGAACCCTTTTCAAAATGATATCAGACATCCCCTTTGATGAATCTGACCATTTGCACGCAATTCAGATTGTGGAACAAATTCCTCAATCGTCATCCTCAATAGTATAGTACTGCCATCGCACGCACACCTACACTGTCACATATCCAAAGACAAATTTGTGGCCGGAGACTGTATACACCACACCTAACATTAGTTTGTGGAATCATTGAATGTATGCATTTACCGTTAACTCCACAGTTTTGGTAATCTCTATGAATACAATGATTCATTTCTCTCATCCGTAAGTACACAGAATCCGTCGGCCATCTTGGGGGAGAAAAGAAGAAAACCGAACATTATGACAGTATGACGTATTGTATATCAAAGAATTTATCGCTGCAATTGCTGCCATCAGCCTTCTAAACTGTGATATTATCAAACTTTTCATTATAGTTTTTTTTTTTTTTTTTGGCGGGAGGAGGGAGACGAGGGGGGTCAAATAATTTTCTTAAGACAAGATTCCCTATTGGCAGCTTTAACATAATTTAATGGCAGTCTTTGCTATTAATTTCCGTGCACTTTAAAAAATCGAATCCGTTGCAGGTGGGCGTATGTGGGTTACATTTACAAGTTCGGAGATGATTACTGAAATTGTCTTTTCAGATATTAATAAAAGAAGATTTATTCGTGGTTATGCCTGTATGCGTTAAAATGAATATTATGCGTTAAAATGTCATTCTTACCTCTTCAATGTACTATTCATATAGCCTGCATAGAAAATAGAAATGATTTTAAAGGAGGATTATCTTGATATACTCGAGTAAAACAATACAGTTCCCCAAGTAAATGTTACTATTTGCTTTAGAAATGTTGACCATGATACCTTTATTATGACAGTCTGAGTTAGTACTAATGTTTTGAAACAAAACAATAATATTGTTACGTTTATAACATCAAAGAGCTTCCACCTCTTTGGTAACATTGATGTATTTTACAAATTGTTTTTTAATCATGTTTTTTTTTTTTCTTAACTAACGATTTTTATATCATATCACTTAAAATTAAATTTTCTGTTTTGGCAACATGATGATGAACCTAAAATGCCACAATGCTGAGGTAATATGAAAAGCAATGAAACGAGTCGATATATATCAATAGACCTATAGTGTTACGACTGACATGCTGGATCAACTTGCTCCTGGCGAAGCAAGGAGGGCACAAAAAAGCCAAGAGGACACATCAAAACAATTATAGCAGATATGAATAGTGAATTAGCTGATTAGTTTAAAAAAAATGTATCTAAAAATACATTCTACTAAGGCAAATCCAACTGAATGTTTATAGGGAAAGGGAACTTTGAATGCACATAAAAGACATTTGCAGAGCAAATAAAGATGAAAAGGTTAAAGTAAAATTACCAGTGATTGCTGACGTGTATGGCCAATCAAGTTCATCAGCAACGATCATGGGTGCTGGGATGAATGATTCCTGACGTACCGAAACGAAAATATATTAAGATTATAAAAAACAAAAAGAGAACTCATCAAATCAAGGTCCAATAAAAGCATAGAAATTAGGTTCCAAGATGACAATCATCTTTAAAAGTAGTCGAATATCTGAATATGCAAATAGTTGCTTTAAATACAAAATGGGTAAGCTTACTCCTTACAAAGTCTGCAGGCTATTTTTTAGC
>JAIGNY010003632.1:495000-552500 GCA_020152595.1 Chiridota heheva | reverse complement strand
CTCACATAATCTATAATAGCCTTATGGTTAAAGCACGAAATGCAGTGTTAGGAGTTTGTTGTGTAATCATTTTTTCCCCTGGCAAGCTCATAAACAACCAATGAAAATATTTCATGAAAAATTGTACTTTTTTTAAGTAGTGTCGACAGCGGGGACTGAAACCCTCCTTATTGGAGATTTTTTCATCTGTCGGAGACAATACGACATACGCTGACATGTTTCGGCTGTTAACTCCCCATTAGAGTGACCACCCCCTCACTCCTTCGTCGACCAAATCATTGTGCCATCCCTGGATTCTTAACATACCTTGCTCCTGGGTGAATTTTTGCATCGACATCATTGCAATCTCTTCCTCTGAAATGACTGCCTCTTAAAGTCTGAAATTAAAAGCATATCACAAGATCATTAGCAAAATACAAAGCAAAGTTACATGTCATATTTTTAAAAACTTCAGGATATTAAGGCTCTTCTTCTCTTCTTCAGTTCTTATGGACAATAGCTCTTCAGTTCTTATGGATAATAGCTCTTCACTTTTTATGGACAATAGCTCTTCGAGCCACTAAATCTGACATCTGTTGTCGCTTGTAGTTCCGGTGTTCGACAAGGTACGAAGAACTGCTAAATGATCGTACTTTATGAGTCCAGTCTGCCAGTGCCTATCTAGATTAGCCCCAAATGATTTGACATTCTTGGACAAAACTACATTATTTGGCAAACTGTTAAAGGAACACTAGACCGAAAAGTGAGGGCGCTTGGTTTTGCGAATTTCACAAATATATCATCCACAACAGATCGATAAACTTCATGCCTCCATAGCCCACATACGACGTGAGGGCTCAGGCCACATGAATATTCATATTAACTAATACCGTTGCGTGCCAGATAAACATTTGCTTTGAGGGAGAGGAGGGGGGGGGGGGCTTTAGAAATACCCCCTCACTTTCGGTCTAGTGTCCTTTAATTTCCACACCTCTATAATGCGACTGGTGAAGAAACAAAAAATGCTGATGTCTATCCTACAAAAGCTAGGGCTTATCCAGCTTCATCTGATTTTCCCGTTATAAGTTCAGATGAAGCAGCCCAGAGGCCACTTTCTCATCATAATATATTCTTCAAAATGTTATGTCATGTCACCCTTAATTCTTCTGTATCTTAATTAAAGGATTAGTTTAGTGGTCAAGCATGTTTATCTTATATGAAAGAGGAATTCAAACAAACAAAAATGGTGAAGAAAGCATTCAAAAATCTTATTCCGTTAAGGAGATATTTAAGTTTAAAGTTTGGTATCATTTGTGTAGAAATGACTGAAATCAGACTAGTTGTGATGTCATAGCCTCAGATTCCTCAAAGTCTTTATGTATTCTATCATATTTGTCCTGCGATTTTGTGACTTCAAATCCATGGGATATGTGACAAAAGTAGTAAAACAATCTAGGTAGGGTATTTATAATATACCACCTAAAGAAAGTTTCAGGAAAAATAATTCTAATAGTGAACAAATTAAATAAACTTTCATAAAAATCCATAAAGACTGAGCAATCTGAGGCTGTGACATCATAACTAGTCTGATTTCAATCGTCTCTACAGAAATAATACTAGAAATCAGACTAGTTGTGATGTCATAGCCTCAGATTCCTCAAAGTCTTTATGTATTCTATCATATTTGTCCTGCGATTTTGTGACTACAAATCCATGGGATATGTGACAAAAGTAGTAAAACAATCTAGGTAGGGTATTTATAATATACCACTTAAAGAAAGTTTGAGAAAAAATAATTGTAATAGTGAACAGAAAGACTGAGTAATCTGAGGCTGTGACATCATAACTAGTCTGATTTCAATCATTTCTACAGAAATAATACCAAACTCTAAAATTGAATATCTCCTTAACTGAATAAGATTTTGCAATGCTTTCTTCTCCATTTTGTTTCTTTTGAAGTCTTGTTCATGTACGATGGACATGCTTTAACACTGAACTAATTCTTTAACGTAGGAATAGGTGCAACTTCAGAATAGTATAGCTCATAATTTTTAGGGATGATATTTGCTTGGTATATAGGTATAGCCCGTCTCTGAACGTTCTCAATTGCCTCAATATCGTGCTTGCTATGTGGACACCAGACAATATGTGTTTGAAAATACATCCTGACATAGGCGGAAAAGCGATAGAGGCATGTACTCTTAATTTTGGTTAACGGAAAATAATTTTCTACATTACAAACTTTTTCATCGCTGTGGTATGCTTTCCGTCATACCTTATAATACTCTTGAGTACTTTAAAATCGACAGATATAGACTACAAGAGCGGAAACAATATGCCTGGTTTGCATTGTTATGACCTGTAGATTACTGTCCACTAAACAGCTGAAGACTTGATTAAGATTGTCAACTCTATTCTGCGATGTCGGAACCACGGGACAACGGGGGCGACTAAACCCTTTCCATAGAGTTAAGGGGGATATGAGGTGCCCTTTTGAATGTTGGGGCGATGGGAGCCGGAAGTGCCCTTTTGAAAGTTGAGGGCGGACTGGGACAGGAGTTCTATGAAATTAAAGGTCACTCCTAAAGCTTAAAAACATATAGAAACCCACACACACACACACAATCCTACATAGTACATAGATGATGTCACATACATTTAGCATTTATTGACACAATTAAAGTATGGGGCCCGATACCGAGGGCCGTGGTGGCTCAAACCATATGTGTAGGAACCAGGGCCAGGGGCACGTTTTCCCCCACTTTTTCGAAAACTGACAAAAGTGCCCCTTTTTGAAAATGAAAAGTGCCTATCATTTACTGTCAAAAATTTCCCTAACTTGAATTCCTACCCCCTTGCCCCAAGTTTCGACACCCCTGTCTCTATTTCTTCATGTAAAGCTGCTGCTTGATAAGTAAATTCTTTTTCAAATCAAGGAGGCGCTATTATACGTTGGCGGTAATAGGGGAAAGTGGGGTGGGGTGGGGTGGGAATGGGGTGGGTGGGGGTTCATCAGACCCCTGGGCTTTACACAGATTGAATAGGCAGTACTTCATCGCACTTAAATTGCCATTGGCAACAGAACAAACCTCATGGTCAGCAGGCCAACTGAGCCAGTGGCGAAGTTAGACATTTTTACAGGAGGCAGGTATTAAATTTCTAAAAGTTAAATCGAATATTCGATAATTCAAACAAGTTGAACCAACAAGTAATAGACCGTCATTTGCAATGGGCAAATTTTCCCTTCCCCGTCACCTCGATAGCCTAATTAGCCACGATCCTGCCCCTGATGAAAATGGTATTGAGATAGGATTATATGTACTCACCTCAACTGTGCTGAATCGATCTTGATCAACATCAAGGACTGGTAAGTTGTCATTTAGTGACCTACAGAGAACACGAGGTTAGTTTAGAATTGGGAGGAATGGCACAAGAATTTTGAATTTGGACGTCTTGCTCTAATTTGCTTATTCAAAATATGAAACGAAAACTGTATCCGTCTATTCTTTCTATTAACAAAAGATTCCACAAGAATATTATAACATAGCCTATTTTGAACATGCTCACTGGGGGACAAATTCTCCCATTCCTCTTAGTTAACTCCTTCCCCTGGTGAGTTTTTTTTATCTTAGGAAGATATTCCTATGAAATGAATATATTGTAAGTAAAATCTAATATTTAGTCTCTAAACTGGGAGCCTACGACTTATTTAACCATTCAAGCCTGTAATTAAATTTTGTTGAATACCCTTCTCCCCACCCCCCCCCCCCCCACCCCCTTAAAAAATATTTTCATTCTTGCCTAGGTATCTGATATTTCTATATCTGATGAACTGTAGTCTTTGTAAGTTTTTTAAATGCAGGGCCGGATTTAGAAATCATGGGGGCCCTGGACACATCCCGATGTGGGAGCCCTCACATCAGGAAAAGCGATCAGAAAAGGGGCACATCTTAGCAACCGCCGAGGTCCGTGAAAGGGGCCCACATAATGGAAGGCGATCAGAAATGCATTGTATATCTAAGCAACCGCCGAGGTGCATGGATAGGGCACCCATATCGGAGAAAACGATCGGAAGAGGGGCCCATCTTAGCAACAGCCGAGGTCCATGAAAAGGCATCCACATCAGGGAAGGCGTTTAGAAGAGAGGCCTCACCTTAGCAGCAGCCGAGGTCCATGAAAGGGGCCCCACATCGGAAAAGGCAATCAGAAAAAGGGGCCCTATCTAAGTAATTGATAAGGTCCGTGAAAGGGGCCAACATCGGGGAAGGCGATCAGAAATGCACTGTATATCCAAGCAACCGCCGCGGTGCATGGAAGAGGCACCCACATCGGGAAAGGCGATCAGAAAAGGGGCCCATCTTAGCAAGCGCCGAAGTGCCTCTGGCTCCAGTATAACGCCACTACATAACATAATTTCGTAGCATAATTTCGTAGCATAATTTCGTAGCATAATTTCGTAGCATATCTACAGGAAAAATGCAAGACAACGCCATCAAAAGACAATGATGAATGATTCAAAATGTGTGGCGGCAATGAGGAAGAGAAATCACACCTTGTGAGGAAGTCTAATTTCTCACCCAAACTAGAGGCAATCATTGTGTTTTTGTCAGTGTTGGGCGGGTCCTAAACACATGTCCAATTTCAAACAATGGGCCGTGCCCATAGAAAGGAACTTGTTTGCGAGGCCCCTATTGAAGGGGGAAGGCATGGGGACGTGCCCATGTGGCTCATGCTTTACTAATCCGGCCCTGTTTAAAAGTATGAAATGCAATACTCAAATAATACCCAGACTTGACAAATTGTTTTGAGAGATTGTATCCCTTCTGCATGTTTTCCCCTACCCCCGGGAGGCCCCATCTCACTCTGGATTTCTTTTAAAGGCACAATATTGTAATACAGTCATGCAGGTAGTGGAATCTGTCACATCTTTGTCACTCATGTCACTCCAGTCCAACCCAGCTTACTTACTAAGTACATCATCCGTGTTTCTGAAGGGAGGAAGGAACAAACTTCATTTGAGAGGATCAGCCTATCTACACCTTTTTGGTTGCATACTTTCTTCCCGGTTGGGTTGTAAAATTAGAAAAAATTGACATAAAATTGAAAACAAATTAGATACAATTTTGTGAAATTATTGGAAATTCCCGAAAATAAAGGAAATTTTTCCAAAAATTGGAAAAAAATGTTCCGATTTGTGGCAATGTTTGATTGAAACTTAATTCACCAGAGCAATATTTCCACTTGTAACCGGGACATCTTGGGGCTCTTGCCCCCTCCCCTTCCTACACCCATAGAACATGCCTCTGCCCATTAAGGAAAATTGCTATGGGCCTGGAATACATACTGGAATACATACATAAGTTTGTTACGACATTGACACAATGGTATAATATTAAGATTCACTGGATATTAAACTCAAGTAAAGATTTACCCTTCGATGTAGTTGCAGATTTCCTTCAATCCCGGCAGAATGTTGCAAATGTCATCAGCTTTTGTACCTCTTGCCTTCAAAAGCAATCATTTGGTAAAACAATATCATGTTTTTTTGTTGTAATATCAAAAACGCCTGGAGAGGTAAAGGTTCGCCTATACAGCAAAAACGTCTCGATTGATTATTTATTAGCGTACCTGGTCCGTTTTTCAATTTTGTGCATATACACTACATGAGTTATGAACATCAGTTTTCTATTTTTCCGAATAATCCGACTCTTCTCAAATGTACTTTTTGTTCTCACTATGATCTAAGTTCTCTATACAAGTAATAGCTCAACTCATCAGTAACAGTTGAATTACACTGAGGCTATGTTATACTGTTATAAAACATTTAAACAAATAATGATAATAAAATGAAATAAAACATACATAAGGAGACACAAAACAATTAAAAAAGAGAACATAGTCAACAGACCAATGCATAAAAGGAATCAAAAACAAAGTGGGTGCGATTGTTCCCGCCGACATGGCCAATACTTCTGAGTAATTGCAGATAAAATTTTAATCAATTTGTCTGTATGTGTTCAGTTTGTAGGTTTTGAGGCTATATCGATTAAAAATATATGGCCATACAAGCATGGCAAGTTCCCACCTCTTCACATTCCTTAATTTTCGACGCTTGCTGTCCTATGATTTACAAAATTGATAATTTATCAATTATTTTTCTTCTAAACAACATATAACTAAACGTATACTTTACGTGATATAAAAACAATTCCAGCAAGATATAGAGGTATCTCCGATCATCGTTGGAAACAGGCCTTTTAGCGAATGATTATGTCATTTCACGTTGTTCAATATTTCAAGTTGCCTACCTTAATTCTTCTGAAGTCAACAAATGCAGTTCTGCGCAAATAATTGGGTGAGTTTCATAGAAAATAAACAAAGTACTGTTATATGTTTCCAAAAATATTCACCAAAATGGCCGCCATCTTGGCGGCCAATTTAGCAGCAATCTTGGACTTGCATGACGTTTCTCGGTCAAAAGAAGTGCTCTTAATTTTGTTTTTTTCTTTTAATTAGAAAATTACATCAACGGTGCAAAATTATGTATAAAATACGAAGTTGCCTGCAGCGGTGAGCATTTTGGCAGCCATCTTGAAAGGCATTAAATTGCTACAACAAAGTTATTTGATATCGATGTCCAGAAAGCATTTTTGTAAAATATAGACATTTTTCATTCCGAAAAGTAAGGTAATGTTATTGGTACCAATTCATCAAATTTGATACTTGATAGTCTTTTTGGCGCTAATTTGGCAAATTTGAAAATTACCCGTCTTTGATGCCCACGACGTCGAGAAGGAAACACTTTCTTCAGAGCGCCATCTATTCCAATGATGGGTTTGGGATAAAGGTAGCACTCTTGTCGTCCCGCTTCAGTAAAGCAGAAATTTAGGCCATGGCAGGCAACGTCAGGCGTGAAAAGCTTCTCAAAGACACTAAATATAACAAAACATAAAACTGTAAAACAGGGATGTGATCAGCAATGACATAAGCCCTGAGTAAATATTTGACCAGAGCACAAAAACAATGTAAAATCCGGGCTTACTCATCTGTTAATGATTTCCGAAACACGATCAGCTATTTCTGTTTATTCACAAATTGCAAAGTTCAAACAAATTTCATGCTATGAAACTTTGGCGTAGCTTTACCCATGATTTAAGGGCCCGGGGAATCTACATTCATGGGGAAAAGAAATCAAGATGGGGCAAACCATCTCCAGTCATCTACGCGCAACATGAATTTTAATATATTATTCAGGGACAGAATTATGGATTAACCCATAATTCATCGTGCGTTGTCACGGATTAACCATAGAAGCTGGAGCACAGTATTGAGGGATGCACGAGGCAAGGCCGAGGCATCCACCGATATCGGTGACACAGATGGTTAATCCGTGATAACGCACAATGAATTATCATGGGTTAACCCTGTTCATTTCTATGTTTTTCTATAAATGATTAAACCGACCAAATATGGAAATTGAGAGTTTTACTAACTAATTTGTTTTCTTTTTTGAACAAATATTATATGGCTATTTTTATCAACAAATGTCACTTAGATTTATTCGCATTGCAACAAGTAATGCACAGTGATAAACCTCAACAAGTAACCAAACGCGGAAAAAAGTAACTCTTTTTAAAATTCACTTCAGATGAAAACAATTGTTTTGATGATTATCAGCTTTATACATAATATATTCACAAATCAAATGCAACAGCTGTATTTATGAACGAAGGATTAAAGTCATCAAAATACTGAAATAACTGAGTTTTCTTCGTTCGAAATTTGATTAAATGTAAACCTGCGGCTACACAGTCAATCGTACTATATACTATGCTGTACGCTATAAACCCCTTACCGACGTATCGTACGCGTAGAGCCAGTATTATGCAGTACGTTCGTACGTAGGCCGCACCGCATTTGGATTATGAATTTACCTTAAAGATTATAGTTAAACATTGAAACTTAAAAAAAAAATGCAAAATTGAAACATTAGAATCTGACAATAACATCATGCAACTACTGATCAGCTTTAAACAGTACATCCGCAGAGCCGTTGAAAGTGCAGTTTTGAAAAAATGTCACGTTGTTGACATTTTCGCTTTCAATCTGCGTTATGTTGATATTGTTTGTTGCATGATATGTTGGACCAGAGCCTTTCATTATATGTACTGCCATTTGGGATCGCTTGGATTTGTGGTGTCGACGCAGCAAGGTCGAAGCAATGGCGTTCTGTGCATTGGGTATGTCATGGCAGTAAGTAAGTTTACATATGCGCTATTTTGTACACTGAACTTTTTCAAACGTACCGTTGCCAAGGGGTTTTTCGGGACTACTTTTATTTTCAAAACTGAAAGCCGAAAAGTTGTGTAGCAGTTGCCGTGCGTAGCTGCGGATTAACCATGGTCAGCTGACAGCTTTCGACCAATCAATAGTTTTTACCACATATAAATGAATTGAAAGTTTAAAAGGACATCATCCCCCTCCCCATTTAAACCATACCGTTTATACATAACAAAATATACCCATTGCAAGTAGTTATAGTCTCCTTCAACATTGGTCGGACATTCAGGCCCCTCAGCTGTAAATTTGCTGTGGGATTTTGTGCATGAACTGGGGGCCTACTCGACTTCTTCCACCGACCTTTCCGACAAAAGTGCCCATTTTGAAAATGGAAAGTGCCCCTCGATTACCGTCAAAGATGCAAGAACTAGTAGAATGTGCACACACTTACAATAAATATTACAAAAGTGCCCTTTTTTAAATGAAAACCCCTTTGATTATTGGCCCAATAGTAGAAAACTGCCGACTTTTGTAAGTCCTATGTACGGGCCCGGGACATGTGTCCCCATTTAAAACGAAGTGTCCCCATTTAAAACGTGCCCCTTTCTAAAAATTAAGTGCCCCTTTAACTTTAAATTATCATCTACAGATTGGCAGGACATACACATATGACTTGAAAAATGCCCCCCTCTAACACTGTTTGAAAGCGTCCTACACACCTGGCTGTGAGCTTCACTGCTTTTGTTGGACGAGCAATTTATATTGAAAATTATCATCGAATGGAATAAAGATTTGGTTGAGATGTCACGTGCCTCAAAGCGGAAGTAAGCAACGGAACATGTGAAGCAAGTAATTGAGTTAAGGGCTAGCTCTAAGAAACGGTGTTAGAGAGTAGGCCCTAGATACAAGGTAAACAGAAACAAATACACAACGGGTGTTGCTACATCACTTGGTAGACACGTTACTTACAGTTCCTGTATAATTGGGGCTGCCAAGGTAAAGAATCCCTTGCAGGCGATGTTGAAATTATCTATAAATAGGAAATGAAGAAGTAAAAAAAAAATCTCATTATTTATTTCTCAAAGGAACTGACTTTTATTGTGGGTTCTCCATCTTAATTTGATAAGTGTGAGATAACACCGTTTGCTTTTGTAAGCTGACGAAGTCACTTCCGTTTAAGTTGGGTTTTGAGAGTCAATAAGCTTTAGATTCAAGCAACCTTTTTTCTTTTAAAAATTCATCATTAGAAAATGTGTTTAAAATCTATCAAACAAAAAGCAGACTCGGGCGAGTTGGACTATTTGACCACTGCACCCATGCACTTTAACCTCTCAACAATAACAATTCTGATAAATAAGCCAATTGTTTTAAGTGAATTGTTCAAAGTGACCTGAAAGACTTGCTCCCAGTCTGAGAGATATAACCCATAATCATACAATTTATGAGAAAGTAAATTATTTTCCATTTTAATGATAGAAAAACTTAATTGGATAATTCATACACATGCAAGTTTGTATTCTGCAACGTGACCGGACGAGGGATACTCCCCTAGTTTGCAATATAGGCTACATTTTCCTGTTACATGCGACCTTTCATCAGAAATCACCGACATTCCAAAGGGTGACGAAGATTGTGCAATGACACTATGATTCAGTAACTGGGTGGCGCAGTTCCACGTTGACTCATGCTGGCCTGCTGATGTAATCTTCTCGATTTAAAACTTTATGACAATATATTTGTAAAGAGCGAGGCTCGTCTCATTAAAATACGGTAAAATTAGGATGCGACATTTTGACGTCACTTCCGTTTGTGGACCCAAGATCCGATCCACTGTCTGTTTGTACATCCAGACACTAGCATGTACGTTGTGTGTGCCGAGTTACATACACAGCGCATTACGTTACTGTGATGAGAAACTTGTTTTGTTTTTCAAGGCGTTTGTTAGAAAGAAAAAGCGAAAGTGAAATATAAGTATTATAATACTACAATAATAGCCACCAAATGAAAATTACTGAGAAAAAAAAGAAGAAGATAAAAGCAAAAGTGCAATAAACATTCTACCGGGACTCGAACTCACGACTGTTGGTTTAAAGAAAAAAACGACTTTCGATCGCCGTAACCGCCTGGGCTGACTCGTGTAACCAAAGAGCTTATGTGTAGAAGCTCTTTGGTGTAACGGCCTTCATAGCGTTTGAAATAATATATACCTTGCAATACGAGACAACGAATCGCGCAGCAAAATTTCAACCAATCAACAAATTTGAAAAGAATTCAAAATATTGTGCACATATGACGATTTCGCGTCTTTAAATTAGCTGAATCATCAGAGGGTTACGCCCTACTACGCCCATTTCTAAATATAGAACGAATTCTAAGCCTGATAAGAGACTGTTTTCAAGAAAATCGGCGAGGTTTCATCAATTTACAATTAACTGTGTCTTAATATATGTCTTATATGTGTCTTATTGTCTTACATCGAGAATTGCCTGCCTTCATTTATTCAGTGCTGCAGTGTGTTGGAATTTATTAAAGTCAACTTGAATCATGACTGCTACTTTAAATCTTTGCCTTAAATTGTTTGCCGATATATCATGAAAAGTGGATCTTACAGCTGTCAGGCCTATACTATTTCATACACCTGTTTCAATTTCAAAGTCACAAATCTTGATCTTATCTTCTGGCACTCTTCTGTTATTTTTCTGTTTTCATTTGTAACAGAATTGAAGGCTTCCGAGAATTGAATATCTTGCAAGTTCAAAGATTTTGAAATTATATTTTCAAATTTGAAAAAGCCGTCAAAAATTGTTCGTTCATTTTAAAATGCTGTTTGAATTAGATATGTTTGTGGCTTCGCCCACTGCTGAGGAGTTGAACTCCTTAAAGAAAACAGAAATAGTTGAGGTGGCAAAAGACTTCAATATTGAATTCAAGAGTAACACATGCAACATGCGAAAGGATCAGAGCAGTAAAGAAATACTGAAAGATCTCAAACAGATCATGAACTTCAAGTGTTCAAGTTCTGAAAGAAAAAGAGTAAAGGGTCGAAGATTTGGAAATTCAGAAAGATATAAGTCGAAGGAGAAATTGCAGGGCAAAATTCATTTGTTGTCCCGAAGTTTTACAAGGTTTAATGTCACAAAGTACTTGAGTACTTGAGACTTATCCCACCATTAAAAGAAAATTATGTTGACAAATGTTTTAATCATTTTGAAAACCTATAGTTAGCTGAACAGCTTGACAGCTTAAGTGGCCACGTGATCAATGATCATCATGGAACAAAGTGTTGGAAAAGCTCAACAAGTTTATTCTGCATTGTCTGTAAAAGTCAGAAAAGACTATGAAGCTCTTAAAAGTGCAGTTCTTGGTGCATCTGAGTTAGTGCCAGAAGCATACTATAGGCACTGGTATTCAGAACTTGCCGGAAACAAGATAATCAAATACATGTAGAATTTGCACGTGAAAAGGAAAATCTTTTTGAGAGGTGGTGTTCTTTAAAACAGATAGATTCATTTGATAACCTAAGGCAATTAGGTCTTGTTGAAGAATTTAAGAAGTGTGTTCACGGTGATATTAAAGTTCATCTTGATGAACAAAAGGTGAATGATAAAAGTAAGTGAGCTGTAATTGCAGATGATTATTCACTTACCCACAAAGGCACTCTGAATTCATTCAATAAGAATAAGGCACAGGTCAAAAAGTTTGGTAGTTCAAACCCAGGTAAGCCATCCTCCCATACTTCTCAAAAATCATCTGGTGATAGTGCAAAAACACAGCCAAATTCAAGTCGTGCAAAAAGCAACCATGCTGCCATGTCAACACAGATAAAGCTGACCCCAATGAACCAACTTGTGGCTATTGTCACAAGAAGGGCCATTTGATTTCAAATTGATGGAAATCGGCAAGGAAGAAGCAAAATAAAACTTCCTCTAATGCACTTGCGATTTCAGAAAGGCGACCCAAGATAGTAGTGACTGACTTAAAGTTTAAGTCCTGTGCTGACAAAATAAAGGATAATTTTTTACCTTTTGTTTCAGAAGGTTTTGTCTCCATTAGTAGAGATTCACATCATTCACCTGTTAAGATTAAAATGTTGTGTGATACAGGTGCCACTCAGTCTTTGTTATTAACAGATATTCTGTCTTTATCTGAGCAGACGTCAGCCAGTGGCGTAGCCAGATGCGTAGCCAGTTGCATAGCCAGTGGCGTAGTCAGTGGCGTAGCCAGCATTTAGAAAGTTAGGGGTCCTAGGTCATAACCCCCTTACCCCCTAGTGGTCAAATTTAGCTTACTTCTGGGGCAATTTTGTTCCTTTTTAAGCAAAAAAAATTAGAAAAAGCAAAGTTTATCCCATTTTGTGCAAATTTCCCCCTCTTGACTACGCCACGTCAGCTGCAGCAAATGTCTTGATACAGGGTGCTGAATGTGTTCTATTTCTGTATCCCTCCATACAATTAATTTAAAGTCATGTGTTTGACCTATACTCTGCCAATTAAAGGGGTGTCATTTTGGGGGGCAATGACCTTTCGGGTGATAAAGTTGTAGCCAATTCAATTGCTGTTGATAAGCCGAACACTTTTGATAAAACAGGGAAGTTACAAAATGAGATTCCAAATCTATTTCCTGCATGTGCTGTGACTCGAGCTACGGTATGTCTCAAAAACATGAAATTGAGAAGGATAAGCTTCCATTTGAGGAGATTTGAATTCCTAAATAGGAGATTTCTGAATAACTCACAGAAAATGAGAGTTCCCATCCTATTCAGGATTCATTTGATTTTGACTCAGGAAAAACGTTTATGGTTAACTTAGGTAACATCGGGAACCCTAGTTCCTAGTTATTCTACCTCTGTCCCTCCTAGGTCAGGTTATGAACATAATTTTAATGTTCCAAATGATATGCTTTCGTCTGCTTCTCTAACAAGAGAACAGCTTTTGGGCGAGCAGGGAAATGATCATGAGCTCTCGCCACTCATCAATAGCGCCATCAGTAAAGACGAAGCCAGCAACGTCCCAGTTTGCTATTATCTCAAGAGAGGCATTCTCCAAATGGAGACCTCCAGACGTACCCACTGAGGACGACTGGGGAGTTTTTCACCAAATAGTGGTCCCAAAGACATACAGGTCCGAAATTTTGAATCTGGCTCATAAAACCGTATTTCCAGGACATTTAGGTGTCAATAAGACATAATCGGATACTTAGTCATTTCAAAGAGCTTCTACACAGCTCTTTGGTCATTTCTGCTGGCCCAAATTAACACATGATCTAGCAGAATATTGCAAACAAGTTATATATGTCAATTAGTAAGGAAATCAAATAAAAAAAAATCCCACCGACTCTGTTGAAACCAATACCAGCTTTCGAGGAAGCGATTAGCAGCCTGGAGTTATAATAGACTGTGTAGGTCCTCTTCCTAAAGCTAGGTCAGGTCATCAGTATTTGCTTACTATCATGTGTGCATAAAACAGATTTCCAGAGGTTATTCCTCTTAAGAATATCGAAGCTCAGACTATCACAAAAGCTTTGTTGAACATTTTCACCTTGGTCAGTTAGTTGGTTTGCCAAAGTCTGTGCAGTCAGATGAAGGTAGTAACTTTACATCAAAGTCAAGTTGTTTAACAAGTGATGAACTTGGTATGAGCTTGGTATTAAGCAAGTAACGTTAATCACATATCATCCAGAAAGTCAGGGAACAGAGAGATTCCATCAAACATTAATACAGCATGATTAAGTCATTCTGTCATGATAATGGTTAGGATTGCAATGAAGGTATTCCTTTTTTGATGTTCGCTGCTAGAGAGTCAGTGCAAGAATCTGTAGGATTCAGTCCTTTTGAACTGTTGAATTGGTATTTGGTCACTTAGTTCGTGGACCAAAGAAAAGTGGTTGATTGATTCAGGTGACATATATCTGTTGGACTGTAAATCTACATTCAAATTCAGGCTGCAAAAAGCATGTGACCTCGCAAGAGAAATCACAAATCAAAATGAAAAAATGGTACGACAAAAATGCAAATATCAGAGCATTTGAGCCTGGTGATAAAGTTTTGGTACTTTTGCCAATCCCAGGACATAATTTGGACCATGTCATTGAGAAAAAGGTCAATGACACTGACTACATTGTCCTGACTCCTGGTAGAAGGAAAAAGAAAAGATTACGTCATGTCAATATTATTAAGACGACATTTTGATAGAAAACAAGATCAAGAAGAGTCAGAAATAGTTCAAAATGAAAGTGAGGTTATTTCCGGTTCCAACTGATGTTGATGGAAAATAATGTTCAGGATAGTAGTGTGAAAGAGAAAGGCGATGGTGTTCCAGAAATGTGTATTAAGCTACAAAATTCTGATGTGCTTGCAAATCTTAATGATAGGTTAAGTCATCTATCTGAAAGATTACAAAAAGGGGTTTCCTCTTTGTTGAATGATTATGCATATTTTTTTTCAGACAGGTTTAATTAATCATGATGTAGATATTGGAGATGCCACTCCAGTTAAGCAGCATCCATATCGGATAAATCCAATTAAGCTTAAGCATCTTAGAGATGGGGTTAAGTATATGTTAGATCATGATATCACAGAACCAAGTGAAAGTGTGTGGAGTTTACCCTGTATTTTAGTGCCCAAACCAGATGGAAGTTTTAAGTTTCGTATACCTTAAGGTTGATTAGTTAATACAGTTACTAAAACGGATTCTTATCAGACGATAGCATAGACAAAATTGGGTATGCATAAGTTTGTGAGTAAATTTAATTTGTTGAAAGGATACTGGGAAATACCTCTTACTGAAAGGGCTATGAGGGTATCTGCTATTTGCAACCCTGATGGTTTATACCAATATAAAGTGATGCCATTCGGCATGAAAAATGCCCCGGCGACCTTCCAACGCCTTGTTAATAACATCACTTTCGGTTTGGAAGGATGTGAGGTCTACATTGATGACATAATAATCTACAGTAATAACTGGGACCAACACCACAATCAGATCAAAAATCTCTTTGAAAAATTAACTGAGTCAAATCTCACAGTAACCTTGTGGAAAGTGAAATTGCTTAAGCCCATGTTTTATTCTTAGGTCATGTATTAGGCCAAGGTTAGGTAAAACCTATTTAAGCAAAGGTTGAGAGAATTTATCAATTTCCAGTCCCCAACACCAAGAAACAATTGATAAGATTCCTAGGTATGGCTGGATATTACCGGCATTTCTGCCTAAATTTGACGGCCGCATTGACAAATCTGCTAAGCAAAAAAGCTCAATTTAATTGGACAGATGCTTGTCAGTGTGTATTTGACAAATAAAGTCAATTTTGATGAGTTCTCCAATTTTGGAGGCTTCAAATTTTGAGAAACAGTTCAAATTAGCAATCAACGCCAGTGACGTTGGCGTTGAAGCAATGTTAATGCAAGAGGACGAAGATGGCATTGACTATCCAATTTGTTACTTCTCCAAGAAGTTAAACCAACATCAAATAAATTATTCAACTATTGAAAAGGAAACATTAGCTCTTATATTGAGCCTTCATCAATTTGATGTGTACTTGGGGACAACAACATTTTCAATTATTGTGTTTACTGATCACAACCCCTTGACCTTCATGTACAAGATGAAGAACAAAAATCAGAGATTAATGAGATGGTACTTGACTCTTCAAGAGTATGATTTGGAAATGTATCACATTCGTGGAAAAGACGATGTGATAGCAGATGCTCTGTCAAGAGTACAGAGATTCATTAGATTGTAGATTTTAGAAGATGCATAGGTGAAAAAGCTATTTTTATATTGTTATTCGTATATTATAAGTTATCAGTTTATTAATGACGTATGCAAATCACACCACCATGAACACTACTACGTTGTAGGCGTCTATGCATTTGGACATTGTATATAAACTGATCAAGAAATAAAAATTGTAAGCAAAATTTCGATCGCAGCTCTCAACTTTTCTTCAAGAGGGGAAGTGTTACATGTACATGCCACCTTTCATTAGAAATCACAGACATTCCAAAGGGTGACGAAGATTGCGCAATGGCACAATGATTCAATAACTGGGTGACGCAGTTCCACGTTTACTCATGCTGACCTGCTGATGCAATCTTCTCGATTTGGAACTTTATGACAATATATTCTAAAATTAGCTGAATCATCAGAGAGTTACACCCTACTACGCCTATTATTAAATATAGAACGTACTCGAAGTCTATAAAAGAGACTTTTTTTAAGAAAATCATCGCGGTTTCATCAATTTACAATTAACTGTGTCTTATTCTTTTACATCGAGAATTGCCTGCCTTCGTTCATTTAGTGTGTGGATATATATTATAAAGTCAATTTTAATCATGACTGCTACTTTAAAATCTTTGCCTTAAACTGTTTGCCGATATATCATGAAAAGTGGATCTTACAGCTGTCAGGCCTATACAATATGTTAATGAGCTTACAAACGGACTTTTAAAAAAAATCGAGAGAAAAAATCACCTCATTCTTCGCCGAAATGGACATCGTTACTATCAGTCAGGTTAAGATACTTAAGTAGGCTAACTTTAAGAGTATATTATATATTGTTTGGCAAAAAAGTCTTTGAAATTTTGAATACACCAGATACAATTCTAAAGTCACAGATCTTGATCCAATTTTTTGTGGCATTCTTCTGTTACTTTTTTATTTTTTGGTCCGTTACAATCCCGTGAAAACAATTTGCGAGAAATTTACGAACAAGGTTCCCTTTTCCCTAAGGACAGAATGAAGAAGTTAGTTATTTCGCTTTATCTGGGTGGTTAATTCTGTTTGATAAACTTTTTCTATCCTTTCAATTATATGAGGGATGTGCATATACATAATTCGTGGACTTTTGCCTCGCCTACTCACGTCCCGCATGTAATGCTGATGGAAACTAAACAATGAGCTCCGTCGTAAACTCGGTTTTTGTCTCGTCCCGTAAAAGAGTCAATCTATCCATCAGTCCAGTAGAGCAACAATAAGGTGAAAAAGGTGGGTAAACCCGGCAGGACTGGAGTAAAAATCGAGATTTAGGCGCCCCAAGCAATGGCACTGCGATCCCGAGCGCCAAAAATTCCCCACGGGTCTCCATGACTAATATAGTAACGTTGTCAAAGATAATTCACGAACAAAACTTTAAAATATTTTTTTTTCTTTTTCCAGAAATTCTGGTTAAAACGCGACTGCCTAATGGTAACACATAAAAAGAAGTCACCACTTTTGCTAAAATTTAGAATTTAATAATAAAAACCGCACGGTTGAAAGATAATTCATATACCATTATTTCAAATCATGAAGATATTTGGAACCCTTCGCAGTGGTTTAGTTCCCCGTGCTCGAAATGTGTCTGAATCTTATGTTATTCCTATACAAACTTTGAATTTTGATAGATGCATTGTGGGATACGTCTGTAAAAGATCTCCGATCGGGAGAACAAAACTGTTCTCCCGATCGGGGGTTGAACCGGACTGATGAATAAGGAGCTTGAAAACCGGAAGTGACGCTACCAGCACGGCGGCGTTCACCAGTTCACTTCTGAATTTATTTGTGCGACAACGCGTTTCCCTCATTTGCAAAATTTGATTTAAGGTTTTACCTGGTAGGTATGAACACAAACGCTGAAGACCTTCAACCTCCGTCTCGTTATGAATTTCACCGAGCTGCTCAGCCAAGCTGACGATGATTGTACAAGCTATAAGAATGAGATGAAGGATATCAGAGAAAATCATCAGCGGTGAGGGTGCAGGATGGGAGACGGAAATGGCCTTTTAAACAGACCGGAAGCGTGCCTACTAATAGGAACATGTATAACATGCGAAAATATTGAAGTCACGCAGCCACATTGTTCAGATATTGCGATAAAATGTCATAGTTTTTAATTTATGGACTTTAAATATCAAAAAACATTGGTTTGAAAAACATTTGAAAACAATCTGTTTCGCGCCTGAAAGTCTAGCTCTATTGTCTATTATTCATAATATTCGGAAACGGCGTGGTGAACATATCAAACGGGAGGGGAAAAGTTGTAGCCATGACAGTAATGAAAGTATTTTCATAAGTATTAAGTTTCCCTTAGCAAAGATTTTTTCCCAGACGTATTTTGAATTTGAAAAATGTAACATTGCATAAGGCTTTAACGTTAGAATAGCAAAGAATCATGGAAAATATCATAAAATGGCGGCTTCCATGTAGCAAAATGCTCCCATCAATAGGAACATTTATGTTCCCATTAATAGGCATGCTCTACCTGACTGTTAACGTAAAGGCAACAAATATGTACAATAAATACACACACGACAAAAACTTTCGCTAATAACATGATCCTACAATCATATTTCTCGTCAGCATTGTAATCTCCATTAATTGAGACTATAAGCCTATATGAAAAATCAATAAAAAGAAACCACTCATCGCATGGCCGGGGGACTAATTATTCAAAACATGTTACCAAGAGAAGATAAAGCGCCTAATCATTCCACCTCACCCCCCCTTTCCCTCCACACCCTCCTACATACGTGTATACAAAACCATACAGAGGATAATGCTCTGCAACATATTTCATTTTGTAATTCAGAGAAATATGTCTACATTTGTTACTTTTGCATCTTCCAAAATGTTCAGGAAAAAATGCGGGAAATTACAATGGATTATTAATTTTAACTAGCCCACCCAGAAGCGTATAAAGTGGACTTATGAGGAACCTGTGCTGTCTAAGAGGAAGGCTTCTTGGTTGCATGTTTTCTTCCCGACTGGAAAAGAGAATTGTGAAACTATTCAAACAAAACTGACAATTTTAGTAAAATTGAAAAGAGAAAAAAAGTACTCGGTAAACTCAAAAGATTTTCCAATGATAGAAATGTTTGATTAAAACTTAATTTACCTGTGCATTTTTATTATAAACAAAAGGTCAGTGATATCTTCATAGGGAATTTAGGAATCCTTTGCATTAAATATGGAAGCGTCCACGTAATTTTTTTTTTGATTTCATGAATGTGAGGAAAGTGACATTGTACTTGTGACAAACCTGTATTCGTTTCACGCAAAGTTCAAACAAATTAACAAAACTGATGCTATTAAGGTTTGGCGTAGCTATCCATGGGTCTTTATACAGACCCAGTCTATATATAGACCCATGGATTAACGGGGACTCGTAACCTGTATTTCAACGTGATGTCAAGAGTGACGATGCTAAAATATTGTAGTTGGAATAAATAAAACTAAGCAGGGCGGAAAGGGGGTGGGTGTATTTGGAAAAAAAAGTATACAAATTTCACCTTTGATAATGTGGGAAAATCTCGGGGAATTCAACCCCATTTCCCAGTGGCATCGCATTCGTGGCATATCGTCTTGACCCTTCAGAAATAATATATTTGATCTATATATGATGTAAATATAATATAGAATTTCATCTACATACCTGCACAAGTATTCCCACCGTTGATACTCCCGTCGACGGGAGCATGCGTAATAGACGCAACCAAAACGAACAGACCTAGTACACTTCCCAACTTCTTCATGCTTACTTCAAAAAAGTCAAACTTGTCTTATCACCAAACAATATGTTGTTTAACTTTATTTTCCAACGATGACAGTTTTTGATAGAAAAGATTCGCCAACCAAATTGGTCTACAATTAAAACTATTTTAAGGGTACTGCCAAAATCACATGATAGATTTATTTATATATTCAAACTTTGAGTCTGGCAAATTGAACAGATTAGCATTGTTTGATAGCGTATAGATAGATGTACATACGACCTTTGTTCGACAGCTAAAACTGTTCATTGTTAATGTACTGTAGTTGAGGAATTTGTGTTTTAGCAATCTCTGTTGGAAACAAAACTTCAACATGCATATTCATTGCCAAACTATTTTTTTTTACTCTAGTTTCCTCAAACTGTTTGTACTAACGATCGGAAGAGTTGGAAAATCCCGATCAATTTCCTGGTTAATTGCGTCAGAAAGATGAAATCGAATATTTCCTAGAATATTCAAAACAGTTGCAGAGATTTGTTGTTCATAGCAATATGGAAACATATGATTTAAGGTTGAGCTTTATGAGGCTTTAGACTCGATTTGGAGAAGAACAGTCTTTGAAATAACATGAATTCCCCATTCAAAAGCAACAGGGCGTGCTCGGTGGGCAATACCACTGAAAGGTAGAAGACCATCGAAGGTCATTCCTCTTCATAAACCGTAGCGTGTGTATTGTGTAATCATTTTATCTCCGATTAAGCACGGAAAGGGCGGATCTTGAAATCTCCCCCCCCCCTCCCCTAACCCCCCCCCCCTCAAAATAACCCCCCCCCTCAAAATAAAACCCCACACACACACGTTCAGGGGTGGCTTCTGGTTTGTCCACCGGAAAAAGGAAGGTCTTAACCTCTCCAACAGTTGTGTATGCCTAATTAACCACAGCGTGACCCCGTTGAACTGGTCGGTCTCTTCCACCTGACTTTTTTTCTTCTTCAGAAGTAACATTGTTTTAAAGTCGATTGGATTACCCCTCCTCCAATTTTCAGAGTAACATTTTCGCTTTTCCTTCATCTTTTTATACCCGTAGGCTATGCTTTGCTGCAAGCCCATGATTTCATGACACCACTGCCATAAAATAGTTAGGCGTAACCCACGAAATAACATTTGTTGTAACCTGATTTCACTCATAGTTGACGAATGTATTTCCTCGTAAACTAAAAGCGTTGATTTCCTTTCATTTCGAAACATTAGAGGATACACTGTTAAGTAAACTTTCCCTTTCAACAGCTAGTAAAGAGACAAGGAATCCCACTCAGCCACTGAACGCACCCGATTCACACTGATCGTCTACAGTAAATACTGAAAATGGCTGTGTATATGGTACCCCCGTGACTTCTTATATTTTACGACTGGCTAAGGGTAGTCAGAGGAGTTTCCCATCGAGGTCCCAAAATAGGATTTTGTTTTGATAAACCCCTAGACGCTTTTAAATTGGCATCTTTACTTAAAAAAGTTATCTTATATTTGATATTGCCAAGTCAACATGATGTTAGACCATACAGCCATAGAACAAGGGTTATATATATATATATATATATATATATATATATATATATATATATATATATATATATATATATATATATATATATATATATATATATATTTTTTTATATATATATATATATATATATATATATATATATATATATATATATATATATATATATATATATATATATATATATATATATATATATATATATATATATATATATATATATATATATATATATATATATATATATTTTTCTTCTGGGGAAGAGGCGGTGGCGCCATATTCACCCCCTGGAACCGCCAATTAACCTTCTTCTTGTTTGGTATGGGTTTTTATGTGACGGGACTATGTTATAGTATTCCCCTTAAGACGATAAAGAAATATAACACTGGGGAACACCTAAACATTTTAAAGTTTTATTTTGCTTCAGATAATCATATACAAATTATAAATACATGTTCTTTACTAACAGACTAACCACGTATCCGAACTATACATTTTAGGCAAATGCTAGGTTACGAGGTAGGGCTGTAAATAATGCTATTATATAGTTCTATCTTATTTAGATAAACTTCCAAAGAAGTATACAAATTATCGATCTTAATTCTTTGGCATCATTAAATATTCATTGATTGGTTATAATTATCACAAAAATAAATAAAAATGAAGAGTAAACCAATAATGTGACAGTGCAGGGCCTGGGCTGGGTACAATGATCCTCAAGTAGAAGAAGTAGGGACATCAGGAGGCCGATAGGGGCCGTAGGCTCCGACGGGATCCAAATGAGTGCACGGGAGATGAGTATGAGAAGAGGAACTCCGGCTGTAAACGTATTGTTAGCTTTCAGAGCCATAAAGACACGATTTGGGGGCAAGTTAGGGGTTTGAAATATTGTTTTTACTGCATTGCTTGTCGAGGAACGTTAAAGTATCTCTTTTCTAACTTGTTAAGTTCCCGAAGAATTTAATCACGACGTCCCTGATGGTGGAAGGGTGGGAAGAGGGAAGGGGGGGGGGCAGGAGTCCATGTCTCCCGACGGAGGATCCCTGCCCCCATCCCATCCTGGTAGCAACCTAATTGACAACCGATTGCTTTGTTTTACTTAAAGCACTATAAAAGGTGACACCTCGAATATTCTATTCTTTACTAGAAAATCTGATTTTAAGTACAATGGTGCTGGAACTGTGTACACAATTGTTTAATTTTCCAAGAAATAACTGATTCCTTTGATCGATTTTTAACAGGTTTTTTAAATATGCGATATCTGTAATTTCAAAATCTGAATATGATTGATGATTTGTGTGGTTGTACGCAGGGCCGTAAATCGCGGGGAGAGGGGACATGTCCTCTCCACTTTTCAATAGAGCTTTAAAAATCAGTACACTTTGAGGAAAATGTTTCTATTGTTCCCCCACTTTTTGGATACGAAGCCATGTTTTCCCCTGTCCCCCCCCCCCCCTCCCCCTTCATACCTCCCACCAAATTTTGGATGAGAAATACGGCCCTGTCTGTATGACCAAAATGTAACAACCCTCTCTTTTCACGTTCATTTTTAGAGGAAAATATGCCACTTCTTTTAACTTTGAAATGGATTCCTTAAACAATTGTTGTTTTTGACAGGTCTTAAGAGATTGTTCAGAGCATGCTTTAACCAAAGAAATAAACTACGGAAGTTTTGCGTGTTAGTAACCCCCTTGATCTCCAAATATTCTGTGTATCTCCGCATTGTGTGGGTTTTTCATGAATGTGATTCCTTTTGCTGCTATCATCTTCCACATTTCCTGAGCGGTCAAATAGTTTGCGAGCTGGAAATAAAAGAATAAAGAGGAACAAAATAGAATAAATGGTTGTGGACAGATATACCCAGTGGTGAAACCAGCGGGCGGAAAGAGGTGTACCATTATCTCGTCCCCCACCCCTAGCTGCCTGGTTGTATAATATAAAATCTATGAAATCATAAAAACATACGATGGTATATTGATGATAGTGAAGATAATAACGATGATGATGATGATGACTGATAATGATGATGATGATGATGATCATCATCATGATGATCGTAATGATAATCATGTAATGATCATGATGATGATCGTAATGGTGATCATGATGATGATCACGATGATAATGATCATGATGATGATGATCATGATGATCATCATTATGATAATGATGATGATGACGATGACGACAACAATGCCGATGACGACGATGACGACAACAATACAACAGTATCCAACTGTTAAGAGCAATGTTTGAGAGCATGACAAGAGAAAATGAATATTCCATAGTTAACTTAAAGAAATATTAGCAATATCTTCTTTTTTTAGGCTGCACTGGAATCGCCTCATTTCTCAGTGATCAGTTTAAGCCAAATTTTGCTTGTGTTATATCCGCTCAGAATAACAACGGTGGCTAGAATTCTGCAGAGCTCTTTGAAAACAGGGCCCTCCAATAATGAATGAATTTCAAACGTAAAAAATGTCATCAGCATTTCGGACCAATTTCGCTTGGTGAGTGGGAAGAGGGAGGGTGAATTACCTTATGCCATAATGATACTGAACAACTTAGAAAGTCTGTAATATAATTAATCACCTGACTTGGATGAAACCCATCCACAGGCTCAATCATATCCTTTGCTTTTCCGCCTTTTGCGACCCATTCCTTCAAGACTGAAAAACAAAATGGATCAGTTAGTCGTTGACAGGACAATAAAGTGAATACCAACATAAAAGAAAGTGTGCAGCAGGCGGCAAGTTTGCACGGTAAGCGTTCACACAATATGGTTTTCTTGGCAAGCAAACAAAATTACCGTCATCAGATCGTTTGAAATTTGTTTTGTTCAATATTTTCAATTATCTGTTTATGAATTATAAAATATCTAAGAAAGCACCAACCTTTTTCTAGATCAAATTTAAGATAGTGAAGGTCAAAGTTCTTTGCATTGAATGTTTTTACTTCGTCTTGAATGGCTCGGCTCAAGTTTGCTGCTCTCTGTTGTCAAAAAAATCAAAATATGCAAAAAGATACAACCAAATACGCAAATAAAACATCGATCAAATATGCAAAAGTAACATCGATCAAATATGCAAAAGTAACATCGATCAAATATGCAAATGCGACATCGATCAAATATGCAAATGAGACATCGATCAAATATGCGGATGAGACATCGATCAAATATGCAAATGAGACATAGATCAAATATGCAAAGAAAACATCGATTAAATATGCAAATGTGACATCGATTCAATATGCAAATGAGACATCGATCAAATATGCAAATTCAAAAAATCAAATATAAATATACAAACTGGTGTTCTCTGTTGCGAAAACGCAAAAACATACAAATGAGGCACCATTTAGATAATTCAATTGATATTCTCAGCTTTGAAAATTTAAAAATTTAAGATATGCAAATTGGTCATTTCTGGTGTAAAAATGCAAAAATATGCAAATGAGTCGTCAATTTGTACTTTATACGAAGGACGTCAAACTGCAATAGTGCATGAAGTATGCGAGGATCAAATCTGAAAGACTCAGAAACGATATGAATATGCAATGCACGAAACGGCGGTAGGGGTAATTATAAGACCTTTAGGGGCAAACATTCTGCTTATTTTGTCTTTAACATTCATTAAATTACTTCTCAAGTCAGAAGAAAAAAAGAATTGTGCTATTTATGTTGTATTGAAAGCAACTGATCTTTTCAATTAAAGGTCAGATATCGCGTTAACGTGGAGGTGAAAATATAACACAATCCAACGTTTCTGATGGGTCGAAATATTAACACAATCACCAACAAGTCAATCAAGTACCATCACGGAAGTGACGTTACTAGTGTAACAGATTTATTGCAATTTTCTTGAGACGAGTTTCTTCTTCAACTTTTTATTTCAAGAAGAATAATATTCAGTCTCTAGAAATAAAGAGAATAATTTTCAGCAGAGGATTTAAAAACAATAGATTTGCATTAGAAGACAAGGAAGCCCACACATCACAAATGTATTGAAATAACTGTAAAATTGTCAATCTTTAGTACCCAATTTTGACTGATACTTTTTGTGAGGAAGGTTTTTGCTGAAAGAAGCAATAAGAGTTCATACCTCCGACGTAAAGTTTCTTAAAGTTTCATTTGAACTCATCCATCCCATACACGGAGAAATCTCCAGGCAATTCAGAAAGTCGTACAGAGCCTTGTACGTTAAATCATGACGCCAATCACCCAAGGGGTGAATCTGGTTGTGCAGAGTTGAATACAGTATTCTACCATCAGCCATACCTGACGCGAAAACATGGCTGCCTTTTGGAAGTTGGGTGTCCTGTTGAAGATAATAGTTACTGACAGTATCGATATTTTGTTTTAATGCGGTGGAAAAGACTTTAATTGGAAAATATTCAAATAAAATAGCAGTGATTATTCACCGTTCAAATTGTCCCTTAGTGCATGGGTGTGTGAGGAAGGAGGAGATAGGGTTTTTACATCCTTTATATAAGTTTCATGTCTAGCTAAATCGAGTGTCAAAATATTTAAAAGGCATGAATGACGCTCGAATATTTAATTACTGGGAGTTACATGGCGTATCCTCTGCAATAGTCTGGTCTGCTTTTTGTTCACCTGAGCTTTCAGAGGGTCGGTCAATTATAGCAGTATAGCCGCGTATGCTAGCTCTGCAGCTCAGAATTATTAAAGGAAAACCACTGAGAGCTAGTTGGATGGCATGTCTACCCCTAAGTCTGACCTGTTTTAGCTCTACATGGGGTTGCCTGCTTGTATTGGACCAGCCGATCGGGGAACAAGGTTCAAACAAAGCGAGTCATGTCTGAGCAAATCAAATGGGGCTAAAATTTCACTATATGTGGTTGGCTCGAATAAAGGGTAGCCTACTGTATTTTCGTTGATGGTTAAAACTATGTATTAAAAAAAATCATTGAAATTGTAAAGGTGAAATTGAGCCACAACCCCCCACCCCCTCCACCCCCCCCCTCTTCCCTCCCCCTTCCCCTGTACCTTCCCCTCATAGTAATAACAATTATCACTTACCAAATACAGCAAGGTGGAATGGAAATTGGCTCTCATTTCTGCGGGCATTGTCATGTGAGCAATCGTGTCATTGTGGCTATATAGGTGAAGAAAATTATTTCCATCAATTTTTATTGATCATTTTTTTTCTTCTTGCGTGTGTACGTAAGATTCAGAATTTGATATAAAAAAGATATAATACGAGACTTGCTAAGATTTAATAGATAGTTCCAATGAGCTATTAAAAATCTCTCTTCTTTAAGTAATTCAGTTTTCCTTCTAAATCTACTTCAAACTAGTTTCCTAAATATTGCTCTTCGTATGAACGGCAACGTCTTGTTGGGAATAAAAAGTCATTATTTCGAGAATAAAAAGTCTAAAGTCCAATAACCAAAACTTTAAAATGTTGAACTTTAAACTTGAGTCAAAAAAAATTGTCTCAAAAAAAAACAGGTTTTGGAGAGGAATACAAATTGGAGGGATAAAAGTTTTTGAAGAGAAAAAAAGGTTTAGGGTGAGAGTTAGGATAAACCCTAACTCTAATCCTAACATTCACGTTAACATTATTATTTTTTCTCCCAAACTTGTTTTCATGGCCCTAACCTAATTCACTTGGTTGGAAATGTGATCTTAGACCGCATTGCAATCGCGCGCATTCATCCTGCATTGGAGTGAAGACAAAGCGATCAGCTGTGTTTGTTTACATGCCATGCATGCCCACAGTAAACGCATACGGACTTGCCTACGTATATCGCACAAAGCTTTGTTTTCACTACAGCAAATGACGTCACCTCCCGGATGTGACGTGACCTCCCAAGTGAATAGGCTTTCGTACAATTTTGCCTTTTGAGTTCGGAATTTATTGCTTTTCCCTACAGCCCTTATACACAATACCACCACCATATGAAGAGAAGACTGTCGGAACTCAGAAAGAAAAAAAACATCTTACCCATTACAAACATCATTTCCAATAAGAGAATATAAGACGACGGCTGGATTGTCTGTTTGTTGGTTTCTCGCCATACTGCAAAAAAGAGACAACATAACATTGTGATGGTCTGGGTTTGTTACCCATAAGATATAAATTTACATTTCGTTTTTGTGCTGTACTGCCAGGGGTGTTGGAAGCCTTCAAAACTTAGGTGGGGGGATGGGGGGCACGACCTCTTAGGGGGCACTTCCCCAAGTCATATGCATATGTCCGCTTCCTGTATAAAGTCAAGTAAAAGGGGCACTTCATTTTTAGAGAGCGGCAATTTTCATGAGAACACATTTCCTCGTACATGGGACTGACAAATGTTGCCAGTTTCCTACTATTGGGTCAGTAAATAAAGGGATTTTCATTTTGAAAGGGGCACTTTTGTAATATTTTTTTAAGTGCGTGCAAATTCCACCAGTTCTTGCACCGTTGACAGTAATTGAGGGGCACTTCATTTTCAAAAGGGCACTTTTGTCATTTTTCGGAAAAGTGGGAGAGAGGGGACGGTCCCCAGTGCCCCCGGTTCCTACACCTATGTGTAACTGCGGAATTGAAAACAACCTTAAATCGGATTACGCCAAGCTGGCATTACCGATGTTTGATATTTGGATTGGAAATTGAATGAACACCGGCTTTTCTATAGAGAAGAAGTCAGAGAACCAGGCAGGGCTTGAGGAACCTTATACCGTCAGGACTCAGGGCCGTGACGTCTTCCGTGCGTCACAACATACCACTTTTTTCAATGTGAGTGTGGGAAGCTGTGATTCAAGAGGACCAAAATCAATATGTATCTTTGGAAAAATGGCGGGGCAAAATGACTCGGACTAGAAGCAACAGTATCTCATATATGTACACTACCTACTGGGTCTCAACAGAGTCACATTTACATATTCGTGTTTATCGTAACTTACCTGTATTGAACAGAATTGTTCATACTGGTACATCTTGCACCTAGAAAAACGTAAATGTATATCAATTAATATTATATAAATCAATCAATTTGTAGCTATGCTAAATAATTTCAAAAACGGTTAAAGTGCTATGGGCATCTGTAGCTTGTGTAGATGTTTTAAGCGGACGGGGGTAGGTGGATAAGTAAATGCGCTGGAATTGGTCTTACTTACTCTTAATCGGACAATCGGAGATAACCGGGGAGTTTAAAATAAAGTGCATCTTTGAAAAAAATACCTCAAAGTGACCTAGTGATTGAACATCTGTACCTTGGTAAGAAAGTTTAGCCTGATATGGGTATGGGATTAAACAAAATTCATGATATGAGCTAAAGGGTAGTGTTCCACCTTTACCCCTTCACCACCAGTTCCCCCATTTCGTTCAGTTCCCCAATTTCGTCCAGTTCCCCCATTTCGTCCAGTTCCCCCATTTCGTCCAGTCCCCCCATTTTGTTATGGAAAATTGCGACTCATTTGATTTCAATAAGATCATTGAGGGAAATTAAGCATAACCGTTCCTTCATCGTTGTGGCGGACCCCTGGGACCGCCACAACGACTCTGTAACATTTCAAAGGATAGTTCTGCAAGGCTTGTCATAGCAATAACATAAAAAGAACAGTTATACATACCGTTAACCCCAATGTTTTGATAGTCTCTATGAACGCAGTGATTTAGCTCCCGGAGTTTGAGGTAGAGGGAGTCGGTGGGCCACCTTGCAAAAAAAAAGGAAAAAGAAATGATACAAAAGTAATTAAGACGTAAAATATGGAGCTTAATCTGCTTTAACCTTAACTTGCAATGCGACTGCCATAAAACTTAATACAAAACTTGACAACTTCATCGGTAATTTATGCTGATGAAACCTTCTTTTTTACCCCTAAAAGCGTTTTCCACTCCTTAGTCATGAACTGATCATTTTCCTCATCCTTTTTAGTTTGTCCAGGTTTTAAAGTTTAAAAGAATTCGTCTCCTATCCATAAAAAGCTCATAGTCAGATAGTACTCTTAAATGGTGCATCAAGCACAAACGTGTGCTCAAATGTACACGCAGGCCATCCGGCCACCAGTCACATCATTTGGCCAACCACAAATTGTGGTACTGGTACAAGACAGTGGTGAGCTAACTTGCACGAGAGCATGCCGAGCACAATGAAAAGTAACTAAGGTTCATTAACAATTTTCGTATGATTTGGACGTAAAATTTACTTTCATGAGCTATTTTTATACAACTTTTCCCCATTATTTTCTTATTAAGATGAAGAAGTGAAGGATCTGTATATCCCAGAAGTGCGTGGGCCAGAAGCACCCCCACCCCTTCTCCCCTCCTCTTCATCCCCACACACACACCCGACCCGATGGCGCCGCTTCACTGTCTACCGATGCCATTTTTGTCAGTTTGTAAACGATTTGCTAACCAGTGAAAATTCCTTCTTTTTTTTAAAAAGCCCTGTTTACACGTCACTCTAATGTGTGCTTATTGAATTCTGGGTTTAGTTTTCTTTCATTTATTTTCAGATTTATTAAGAACTGAATTTGGATAAAATAATAATTATGGTCATTAGTTTATTAGCAATATTCTTATGATTATTGCCATATAAAGGTAATTGATAACCAATACGGCGATGGTTACATGCATTTCCATTAAGCATATGGCTGAATTGGTTTTAATATTTTTCGCAGATGCATGCATCTGCCTATTTTCATTTTATGTTTCATGTCCTGAAATAAAACTTAGTTTCGTTTTTTGATGTTTTCTTTGGCGACTTATATGATACGAAACCTAAAACTTATATTCGCCACATTTGGAGCAATGTGGAAATAAAATACGAAACTTGAAACTTTTCATTGACCGCTTGCCGGCGTCACGTAATCGTTCATGCGGTTACTAAAATGCCAGTCAGTCACAGAAAACCAGGATGGGGTAGTGTTGAAGGGGCGGATTCTGTTATTGCATGAATTTAAAACATTTGTCGTAAATGTTTTCTTAAATAAATCAGGGAAAAGAAAACTGAAATTTAATTTCCTCCGCATATTAAGTTGATTGATCTTTTAATATGTCAATGATAAAGATCAAAAACGTTTACCGCCTCTGAGTCATACTTTTACATCTCATGTATGGTATTAGGAGCTACGGGCGTCATGATATGCCCAGAAGGAATATGAGGGTGGGGTGAGGAGTCATATCATCTTTTTTCATACCTTGACCATAATCATGGGCGGCGATCACCATAGGAGCAAGGTGGTAAACAGTGGAGCAACAATAGGGTAGGAAGGGTGGGTAAATCCCATAATCATCGCCATATAAGCAAGGTGGTGCACAGTGGTGCCAGACCCATAGCCAGCATGGGGCACGAGGGCAGTCAGCATGGAACACGTGTCATGATGTTACGACACATACATACTGTGCGTAAGCCTACAACGTACATATACTTTATCTTCATGCACACACTATACTGATCATACACTTCTTTCTGAACGATTGTAATACGTTGATGACGTGTGTAATTATATGCCATGTAATTACTGACGTCATTACGATTTGTTTGAGACTAAATCACCTCATCTTTAAATCAACAAAATATGTTTATATTCATCTGTCACACCAGCTTAATGTTGCAAGAAGGATACAAAGGGAGTGGGTAGGAACCCCATTGGATTAAGACTTAGTCATCATATACAATTTATATACTATTTGTTGACGTGATTTGGACTAGAAAAGACTTCTACTTGTCTCCAGTTCCGCCACTCTGATAGGTATTTTATCTAATAATCTTTATGTTTCTGATATAAATTTTTAGGGTGATTAATGGAAATTAAAGTTATTTTAATTAAGTTATTTTGGTCAAACTTACTTCATCAGCGAGCTGTTCGTGTAACCTGTGACAAAAGAAAAACATCAGTCTTCATTACTAGCCTATACTCGTTTCAAGCTAATGGATAATGCTTCTCTTTTAAGTGTATAACACAACTTTTGAAACTTCATTAAAGGACTACGGACATCTTTAACAGATTTAAGATCTGTAAAAGAGCATGGAATTCTGGGTAAAACAGTCTTTACAATTTGTAAAAACTGAAAAAGGTGGTTTAATTTTTCAAGTTCTAACTTTTGCTGTTTTGTTTTCAATTTTCAAAGTTTCAAGATTTGTTAATATGTGCGCGGAATTTGTGATAAAATAAGAGGAACACATCTTAAAATCTTTACGCAATTCTTTAAATTATGTTCTTCAGCTACTTGTGAGTTTCAGAATGTCTGTCAGTCAGGCTGTCTGTTGTAGATACATGATGATTTGGAGCAGGGCCGCCGACCATGGATGACAAGGGGACAATGCACCCGGGCGCGGGGTTCCGGTTCATTAGGACCGTACAAATTAAATAGGGCCTGGAATTTAAATTCTTCCCACAGGTCCCCGGTTTTCAGCTTTTCTCTCGGGCCCCGCGATTCCTCTTGACGGCACCGTGATTCGGGTATAACCAATTTCTGAAAACATTTACCTGAAGTCCAATGTTACATTTCAACTGTTCAAACAACATTCACAGAGGAATACAAATAAATAAAGGTTTTACAAAAAGAAATAAAGGATCCTCCCCCCTTTGATGTCACATATTATTGCGCAATAACAGCTAAAAATTAAAAATGCTGTATAGTGGTCAATTTTTAACCAATTTTAATGTAGTTTTTTTTTGCTGTTCTAAAGGATTTAGTTCAGTAGTCAAGCATGTGTACCTTATATAAAAAGCACTTCAAAAGCAACAAAATGTCTACTGCGGAAAGTTGGCGTCTTTTTCCTCACATTTTTAACAATTGTTAATGTATTAAGAAACTTTACTATCTTTCCTCGAACTTTCTTCAGGTGGCATATTATAAATATCCTTCCTAGATTCAGTTTTACTACTTCGTTGACATATTCCATGGTTTGTGAGTCACAAAATCGAAGGGCAAATTATGATAGAATACATCAGGACTTTGAAGAATCTGAGGCTATGATATCACAACTAGTCTGATTTCAGTCGATACACAAATCATACTAAAATTAAAACTTAGATATCTACTTAACGGATAAGATTTTTGAATGCTTTCTTTACTAGTCCTCTTTCACATAAGAGAGACTTGCTTGACCCCTGAACTAAACCTTTAACGGTTTAAATCATATTTTAAACCAATTAAGCCCGTCGTGCCTCTAGCTGTTCACAGTCCTTTAAAGTACACGAAATCTAATATCTTTAGACTACTAGAAGAAATATTTTTATTTTTATTTTAGGCAAGGTTTCGTCCCATAATTACATGTAGAAGTGAACGCCGCGGTTCTTGCACCGTCACTTCCGTTTTTCAATTTGTTCCTATTGATCGCGAGAAATCTGCGATGTTATCGATCACATTCGATGGACCGAACATAGGGGCCTATATGTGTTCTCGATAACATCACAGATTTCTCGCAATCAATAAGAAAAATTGAAAACCGGAAGTGACGTTCCCAGCACGGCGACGTTTAATTATGAATGTATTCATAGGACGATACCTTTCCATAAAGTCCTGTTGGATAAATACAGAAACAAGTTCTTGTTTAGATAACAACATTTATTTATCCTCAAATCTATACAAGCACGAATATGTTGTATATACCAAATTTGTATGCCTTTTCATTATAGGATTAGTTCATGGATCCAGCATGTCCATCTTTTGTGAAAGAGGACTTCAAACTGTCAAAAGAAGCAAAATAGTTAAGAAGGCATTTAAAAATTCTTATTCCGTTAAGGAGATATTCAAGATTAAAGCTCTGTCTTATCTATGTAGGAATGACTGGTGTAGTAAGTCTACTTTGAAAAGTTGGCGTTGTTATCCTCACATTCTCAACAATCAGACAATTGTCAATGTATCTTAAAAGAACCAGTCCTGATTTCAGTCGTTAAATTCTACACAAATAATACCAAACTTTAAACTTAGATATCTCCCTAACGGAATAAGATTTTTAGATCATGCTTTCTTTACTATTTTTTTTTCTTTTGAAGATCTCTTTCATATGTAATAAACTCGTTTGACCCTTGACCTAATACTTTAATTCGGCAGAAGAAAGCTATAGAAAGCGGCAATTTGTTAGTCAGTCACATGAAATCATTAAGACTATAAAGTTACCTGTGCTTGATGAGAGGTGGGGCCAATCAAACTCGTCGGCTACAACTTCAGGTAGGATCTCGTATCCTTCCTATAGACAAACAATGAAATTATTTATCTAAGGACAGGTGTAGCACGAGTTCAATTGGAAGAAAATATGATATAACGATGACAAAAAAAAAAATTACATCACAATCGGCTAGAAATTGTAAAGCCTCATTATAATAAATTATGCAAATGTTATTGTAATTTTATGACATCACAATAAGAATACTATGAATTCCTTCCTATAGACAAAGAATGAAATTATTAATATTATTGAAAGATCTAAGGACAGGGATAGCAAGAGCTCAATTGAAAAAAAATATGATATAGCGATGATGAAAATAGCACGAAATTGTATTACAATCGGCTAGAAATTGTGAAGCCTCATAATAATAAATTATGCAAATGTTATTGTAATTTTGTGATATCACAACAAGAAAACTATGAATTTCTTTATTCTCTTTCAATTTTCATCACCGTTCTTTGAATGGCTGAATGGAAGCAGTTGAATATGACCTAGAACTCCCATCATACCGTCTATCAAAATTTAGCAGGAGAAAAATAGAATAATCTTCCGTGACTGAAACTTAAGACAGTATTTTATAGATTAAAAAGAAAGATTGTGAGCTATCCTCTGTTTCATACGTCACAACTATTGTATTCAATAAATGTTCTTTTCAATAATTTTCTCTTATGCTACACATTGGAGCCAGGAGGTTGACCGAGTCGTCCCCTCCTCCCCCAAAGACTCCCCAAAAGGTAGAAAGGATCATAGATTTTGCTAAAATGTCCTTAAATATCATGACAAAAATGTCAAGATTTTGAGGCAATGGCATTTTTTTTTTTTGACTCTTTAGTCAATTTTAGCCTCACGACAGTTTAAAGACCGCTATAGTTTGAAACAATTTGAAAAAAAAAAAAAATACCTTAGCATTTTTGTCATACGACCCCTAATCTAAAAGGCTGGTTTCACCCCTGTATGGTACGGGTCATTTGACTGTTCTGCCATTACTTTTATAAAATGTGTATGGAGTATTTGCATTGTTATGATCCGTGAATTAAATTATCGCAATGCACGACGTTCAGTAAATGGATTAGTCGATTTTTACAACAGGTGAATTTTTTAACGAAGCAAAAAATGTACGTCAACTTTTTTCGTTTTTAATTCTGTTTTGTTATTTCTATGCATTTTAAACAATCTAACATGGAAATGTTATAAAAAAGATTAATGTTTTTGGCATCGTGCTTATATGCGCATTTAATGCACGGTTCCAAAGGATTTTACACTCGTGAATGACCCTCCCAACAGCCTAAAATCTGGTCATTCTACTCGGGCCAACATCTTTTTAACCGTGAATTAAATACGCATATAAACACTCCGCCTCAAGATTAATCTTTAAATAAGAATACAAGTTATTTCGTTACCAAAATATTAAAGACCACCTGTCTTGATCAAAATGTGGCGGCGTACAATTTATTTCAAAACATTATTGATTGGCTTATCAATGTTAGTGCACATTGTACCAATGTGTTTCGATCAATCAAAACACAGGATTTGAATTTCATTTCCCCCGTACGTTAGAGACAATAACTGGCAGTAACGGTAACCTATTAGTTTTTTGAGGAATTGTCGTGTGTTGCTTGTGATGAACATTAACACTCAGAGACGCACTGACTGTCGAAGTATAAACATTAGTTGGAGCGACCATGAATTTTGGTTAGTTAGCAGTAAAAAGAGTACAAATTTTCGCACCTTGTGTAAAACGCGCAGCACCTGGATCAGGGGATATGATATGATATATGGGATTTATATGGCGCATTTTCTAGTTTAAAGAATTATTCAAATGCGCTCTATAACCAAGAGACTGTTCTCCGCCTGCCTGTGGGCGCTCATGAACTTAGTACTTGAGAGGGAAAGTGAATGAACACCGCGTTTTCACTCTTCTCTTCTCGAATAGTGCGTGACTCTCCTGCCGTCAGGACCGACAGCTTACAGGCTTAACGTCCTCTCCGAAGGACGGTGTGCGCCATTCAACCATTGTCACTTCTCTCAACAGCTGAATGAGGAGTAGGAGCTGCAGACGAAATGCTTCGCTTTGATGTTCGGCGTATCTGTCTGCATAGCTGTGGAAAAATCGAGTTAGACCTGAACGAGGCTTGAATCTGGGACCTCCAGCATCTCAGCCGTGTGCGCTGCCAACTGAGCTACCTATTCTCATTGAATAGGATGGGAGGTGAATAAGTACCGTGTTTTCTCAAATCAGTCAAATAGTATTCAGATAACCATGCGGGCAGAGGGTGATAGCCATGCCGTCAGGACCGCAAAATTCTCATCCAGTGGGCGGTGAGCATACTAAAGTAAAGTTCATTTGCTCGTGTTTGCTGCTACTTCAATCTGACAGTATATACTTACAATACTAAGGTTTGGTGCTGAAACCCAGTTTGGTGGGATGTGGAAGTGAGCTGCAGCTGAATCGCCAAGGACAATGACCCCGTAAGGGTTCGTTCCCTGGCAGAACATCTCTTCATATGGGGTGCCGGTGGAATTGTCGACACCCTGTAAATTAAAAAGTGAAATGGTTGTTATCAGTTAACGGGCCAGATATCATCTTAACGTGGAGATAAATATACACTACAATCCAACATTTTTGATTGGTCGAAATATTGACACAATCACTAATAAGTCAATCAATTACCCTCGCGGAAGTGACGTACACTATAGTATTCAGATAACCATGCGGGCAGAGGGTGATAGCCATGCCGTCAGGACCGCAAAATTCTCATCCAGTGGGCGGTGAGCATACTAAATGATTGGTGACGGTGGAATGATAGCTATACGTCACTACCTGCAGTTCCTGACACCGTCGTAATTATATCTATCTTGGACTCGACAAGGTGTTCCTTAAAATACAAATGGTTGGATACTGATGAAAGTTGTCATCAAAATTTGTATAATATTGTTCTTCAAAATATCAATGTATGACTTACGAATATTCCGTTGCAGTTTGAATCAACAAAACGGTCTTGATCAACCGGTCTAAAGATGGAAGAACATGAACACAGAAGAAGAAAGTCACAAATCAAAAATGATTTTAGTTTTTCAGATTGAAAAAAATAGGCCTATTATCCCAAAGAGAGAAAACAACAACAAGTTAATTAAGAGTTTGGCCCATGTAATGAACTACAGACAGATGGAACCTTGGACGGTGTTGGACTGATAGATCAATATACCGGATACTTTACTAGTTTACCCCAGTGACGGATCTTGGATTTTTCATAGCGGAGGCACCACTGGACCTCTTCCATTTTGTGGTGCACTTTACAAATAAAACTATCACTATCACTATCTTGTTCCAGATACAATTGCTATAAGGTGGTGATATGATATATATATATATATATATATATATATATATATATATATATATATATATATATATATATATATATATATATATATATATATATATATATATATATATATATATATATATATATATATATATATATATATATATATATATATATATATATATATATATATATATATATATATATATATATATATATATATATATATATATATATATATATATATATATATATATATATATATATATATATATATATATATATATATATATATATATATATATATATATATATATATATATATATATACAGGGAGTGTTTTACTAGTTAAGCTCACAAGAGTTTTTTAAAGCACTTCCTTTCACATCATTTGTATTGTATTATATTGTATACATCATATTATGTTACTTCTTTTTGCTTCAAACTTCTACCAAAGCTTGTTATCTGTCATTCTGTTGTACATATGTTAATGTTGTGAAGAAACAAAATAAATGAAATGAAATGAAATATATATATATATATATATATATATATATATATATATATATATATATATATATATATATATATATATATATATATATATATATATATATATATATATATATATATATATATATATATATATATATATATACATATATTATATATATATATATATATATATATATATATATATATATATATATATATATATATATATATATATATATATATATATATATATATATATATATATATATATATATATATATATATATATATATATATATTGTAAATGTGAACAAATCTGCCTAACGTTTAGAATTTGATGCCCTTTTTTATTTGTATATGTATATATCAAATTTGTTTCGTTGCTTACAAACGGGAGAGGTATGACTGGTGCCTCCTGTTTAAACCCGTGACTGCTTCACCCTGAGAAACCTTTCGTAGTTCGTCTCATGTCCCTACAGGACCATCAGCAGATTAAAGGGAGTGGGACATCTGTTTAGAGGGGAAATCTACATGCAAAATTCAGTGGCTGATCTAGGGAAGAGATCCATCTGTCCATGGTTTACAAATATCCATCTTCAGCCAGAAACTAGTGCAAATAGCAAAAATTATAAAAACAGAAATTGACCATTTTATCTTGAAGTCTTTTTCGAACCAATGTAGGTTTAGCTTGACATGCAGGGGCACTCAAAATTTCAAGTACGAAATGTCATAACTTTCACTCATACAATGAGCCAGTGGTCAGTTGGCGTAGAGCTGAATATGGGGTTATTGACGTAAGTTTTTCCCCCGAAACATCCCAAAATCTAAAAGAAGGAAAAAATAGTCGATGCTGACCGTGTGCCGGGATAATGTCGAGCTTCAAAATCATCGCAATCTCGTCCTCTGAAATGGCTGCCTCTAATAGTCTGTAATGCAGTAATGAAACGAAATATATGAAAACCGTGGGCGTATCCTATAACAGTATACATCGAGCGTTAGTAAGTCAATTAAGAAAGTTCAGAACATGTAGAGGTAATGATTTGGGAAAATTGTCAATTTTGTCTCAGACAAGGCAACTCCATTCTGCCATTTTATTTATTCCTATATCATTTTCACTCACTGTTTAAAAACTGCTTCTACTTACTAGGGTGTCCGTCCATTGGTTCGAAGGCCCATTAGTCCGAAGGCTCAATAGTCTGAAATAAAGGCCCAATAGTCCGAAAGTTCAATAGTCCGAAGGGGATTATTGGGCCTTCGGACTAATGGGCATTGTTAAAGGAAAATCCAAATTAAATTGCATTTAAAAATAACATTTTTCCCATTTTGTTAAATGTCGTTATTCAAATTATTACATGATTCATAAATATAATCATCTAGATTCTTCCATATCTATGCATAGCACTATCACGTAAAAATTCATCAAATAAGAAAGAAAAAAAACACATTTTCTACACAAACCTTCATGATACTAAATTTGTCGTTGTCGGTATCAACAAGAGGTAGATGGTTGTCAAGTCGTCTGCAAACAAACCAAAAAATCATTTATCCGCCGTTAGGTTAATAATTACGTCACAACTCAAAAAGAATACGACTCAATGGCGTATTAGGCGTATATGTATGGAAGTGGGAAGTGAGTCGTCTGCAAACAACCTCCAACATGCCCAAATACAAAAAAGAAATAGTCTTTACACATGTGAAATAACGTCAAATTCTGAATAAAAAAGCTGGCGTAGTTTTTTAGTTATGGTTAATCAACTTTCAAGATTTTAGAATTCAAGCAAACTTTGTGATGTCATCAAATGAACACAAATCAATATTCTTTCAATTTTATTCTTCATTTTTAACTGCAGTCATAGGCGAGATTTGAGGGGGCAAAAGGGACCCTCACTTTTTTATTCTCCAAAATTGTATCTTTTATATGGTGTTTCTTTTTTTATCTTAGCGTGATTTTGTGTCCCCCCCCCACACACACACACACTTTGCCCCCTCACTTTTATTAGACAAATCCAACACATGACTGCAGTTATAAGTTATATTTATTATTTGCTGATCATTTGTCAAATAGCTTTAGATTTCTTTTCCAAAAGCAAAACTCATTTCACATTTCACCAAATCCATTTTTCAGTTTCACAGGGATCAAAATTTGGACAAGATAAAGGACAGAAGGATTAGTTCAGTGGTCAAGCATGTTTACCTTATATGAAAGAGGACTTTAATAGAAAGAAAATGATGAAGAAGCCATTCAAAAATCTTATTCCATTTAGGAGATACCTAAGCTTAAAGTCAGGTATCATTTATGTAGAGACGACTGAAATCAGACTTGTTGTTATGTTATAGCCTCAGATTTCTCAAAAGCGTATTCATGTCATATTTCAGTTCGGTAGATTCTCCTCTTATGTAGCAAATTGTTTTTCCCCGAAGAGGGGGAAAATCTCAGACGCCATTTTGAAGATTACCCATGATGCCTCTAACGAAACAGCGTAACGCTATGGCACAGAACTTGTATGGGTTCTAGAAATTTTATGGCCAAGTAGGTCAATTTCATTTATACATTTTCGATTCTATACTTAATAATCTACAAATTATTCAGTTTCCAAATGGACATCCACTATGCCGTTTAAGAGATATTTAATGACAAACTTACAATTTTTAGCCTGTTTTCGCTGGGGATTATCGAAGTAACACAGACACCATCCAGTACCAAACAAGAAAGAAAATGTCCATTGCACAAACAGGTATACACAAAAGGCAGCCTGGTCACTTCGCACATACAATGACCGCATATAAGCTAATTAGAAACCGTAGGTCAAAGCACTTGTAAATGGAAATCCGGGAGTTACATGATTTACCAAGGTGTTCTCCTCTTCGGGAAAAAAAAATATTTTCTCCTGAAGTGGGGAATCTATCGAACTTTTAATTCGTCCTCCGATTGTGTGGCTTAAAAACCATGGAATATGGTAAAAAATTAGTAAAACTGAATATGCATGGTATTTATAATATACCACATGAAGAAAGTTCAAGGAAAAATAATTTAAGTAGTGGCAAAACAAAATAAAATACATTATCAATTGTTAAGAATGTGAGGATAAAGACGCCAACTCTCCATAGTCTGATAATATATTTACTACACCAGTCACAGAATCTTTACATATAAGACGGGCTTTAAACGTGAATAATTCCGTAACGGAATAAGATTTTTGAATAGTTTCTTCACCAGTTTGTTTCCTTTGAGTTCCTCTTTCGTATCAGCAGATCAGATGGGCGTGCTTGACCACTGATCTAATCCTTTAATATATTTCTAGACCAATCGAAGGACTTTCTCTAGAAACTAAGACTTACCCATAGATCAATTCACAGAGTTGTTTTCCAATCGGAAGTTGGTCACATATGTCCGCGTCTAACTTTACCTTTTCAACCTGTAAAGCAAAAAAAAAACAAAGAAATACAAATCAGATAGAAATAGAAAAACGAAAATCTTATAGTAGAGTCAATATATCACGTAACCCCAAAAAAATTGCAAGAAAAGGTTTTTTTGCATTTGTTGGTACTATTTGACCTGGAAATTAACATATTAAAAGTTGGCAAAAATCTGACCACCGAAAAGGGTCTAAATATGACGTCATACAAAATGGCTACCAAAATGTAATAAAATGCTTAATTTTAATGATTTGCATACGGTTTCTGGCATCTTTAAGTATGGAAACAAGTTTAAGGCATCAGTATCTTACATGATTGTTAATTTTTCAATCTGACCAATGTACCTGTGTGACGTTATGCTGTGATAGTGTCATCTATGACGTCATCTATGACGTCCTATGACGTCATTATGTCATGTATTGTTTTTAATATCATGATTCTTTCACTGTGATGCCCTGGATGAGCTGTGGTTTTAATGGCTAACTTTTTGTCATCTATTTGTGTTCATTGCAATAAATTTTTTTAACATCATCAACCACTTAATGAATTAATATCGACATTTAATGTTTTCCTTATGCAGTGATAGATTAGAAGACATAAATGCACATATTGGTTTGTTTGGTAATTTCTAGAGTTTCAGCTGACCAGCTGGCGTTATCATTACTATATTACCTTTACAGTCACATGCAGCCTTCATTACCATCATCATCTGAAACTGGGTTGAGGGATATATTATCACAAGTGTCTTCTTGACAAGGTCCACAGGCTTGGGTACATTCAAGGCCATGTTTTTTGCAGCTACATTTAAGTGTGCGGCAACCTGTCGAGCAGTTGCAGTGTATCATTTTCAACAGACTTTCAGAACAGAGCTTTTGTCCATCATGAGTGGAATCAGTTGACCCCCTCGTACACTCCAGCCCCAGTCTGTAGGATCCATGCCACCGTCCGTACACATCCACCCATAACTTGAAGATATACCCTCCGTGAGTAAAGTTTTGTGGCTGATGTTGTTGGGGGTAGCCTTTCGGGTGCCACAAAAGTCTTTGCTGTGGCCACTTTTTTGCAAAGGAAGCTGTAGCGCAATGATGCCAGAGAATCAGAATGAGTCTCATTAAACAATGAAAGCATTTGTTTGCAGCCGGTGGTTTCTACAGTCTCTGGATTTGCCTTTGGTGTGCGAAAGATCTTGGAACAAGCACACAAGACAGATTCGCCCTTGATGACCTTTCTGAAGATGGACTTCTTTCCAACCCATACAATTTGTGAGGTAGTGTCGCATCCGGAAAACGCATGGGCAAACAACAGATCAGAGCACACTTCTTTCCCTAGTAACAGTTTCAGAACTTAATTGTTATACACATTTGGTTTACCTTTGTCTGATCTAAAGTACAGGTCTTTGCAGTCATTCGTGGTTCCATGATACAAGAGCAAAACCAAAAGATCTGTATCTTCCCCGATGAGAGTTGTTGACTTGAAGGATGCCATTGTGATTGCTGCTTTTACGATGTCGACATCAGCATCACCCTCAGCCTAAATAACGTTGCTGCCTTTCTGGCGCAAGTATTTCGTCATCAGGTTAATAAGGGCCTGTTTATTCATTGTGTTTGAAAGAAAATCCTCTTTTTTCCCAGAAAATTTGGTTGACTCCACAATGTCGACGTTGTTGGTGACCTGACTTCGGCTTCGTCTTTGGTGGGTGTTGTCTTTTGTGGATGGTCTTCCATTGTACCCATCAAAGACAACAGTGGCATTACCATACAGTTCGGACGTAAAAGATGCATACGAATCTGCAATTGAAGTGTAAGTGCTCCCCTCGGTCCACTTCAATCAATGTAGGGGGGAACCTCCGTCAAGAACATAGTCAGATAGTGATCAGTCTTTGGAATGGACTGAAGAACACCACCATCTGATAAGGAAGTTCCATGGTCTTTCAAAGCTTCCAGAAGATGTGCTTTATCTGGTTTTCGCAAGAGATATTTTCCTTCAAATAAGGATGGTGGATAGGGGGAGCTTATACTGTATCACTTCATCAAGGCAAAGGTCACCTGACTGCGATACCACAAGGAACCTCTGAAACAAAAGAGCTGGATCAATGCTTTGATCCTCTGTAACTTTGACAGCTTGAGCTGATGCTAATGTCTTCACTTTAGTCTTCTTTTTGTGGGAATATGAGAAGACTGGGTGTCCTTTCATTTTGTTTACTGTGTCTCTGCCTACATTGAAAAGGTCTTCAACATTGACACCCTCATCAGCATTTATCCCTGTGATAATGTTGCGCAAGGTTGCCTCATTAGAAAATGGAGACTAGTGTTCCAGCTTCGTCGCAAGTTTGTCTAAGTCTCTCATATCTCTGTCCATATGAAAAGCAGATGCCTCCTTGTGCTGTTCACTTGTTGCATATGATGTCTGACAGAATTCCTTCATGGCGTAGTTGTAGGCGGAAGATACAGGGGCAGACATTGTCCAAACGGCCCTTTGATGGTCTGACATGCCACATCCTCTTGTTAGCCCACCGGTGCTTTTAAGCGACCGCATTAGTGTCTGCTCGATCACCAAGTCAGGACTAAGGCCAGCCCAGCATTTTTTGCTGCGTCGAATAACATGGAATCCTTTTTTGAAACACTGGGGACTTTCCACTTTCAAGATCCCTCATCTTCTGTAAGTAAAAATAAGCAGACTTCAGATAGTAAGGGTGTCCAGCAGCAGTAAATATTGGCAAACAGTCATAGGTAGCATGGAGATGCATTTGCCATGACCCTGTGCGATCAGCCTTGATAAGCTCCTGTGCAACTCCCAACATTCGTTGATAGTTAATCCACAATTTGCTTATTTTTGAGTTGTTAGATAATTCACACTTTCTTGAAGTGAGAGCATTGGAAATCCTTTCCATGCAGGCTGTTTTCAGCAGTGCATCTAAACCTATTTCACCAGTCTCCTTTTGAGTATACAATCTCTCCAGCTCTTTAACTAGATCTTCAAAACTTGGATTGGCTTCAATTACCTTGGTCACTATCTGATGCGTGAGACACTGCTTAACAAGAAGATGTCCACGAAATGCACGTTGCACAGCTTTGCCACTCATCATATGTGTTACAGCGTTTTCACCATACACTGTCTCCAGGATTTCCCTTAGTCCACTTCCATCCACGAGTGTTCCTATGGCCCCCAACAAATTCATGAAAGTATGAAAGCTCCCTAATTACAAAATAACATCTCTGATTGGACTACCATGTTGAACTTCATGTATAATCTCAGAAGCTTTCCAAAAGAGTGGCTGATCAAAGGTTACAATTGGTGGGACACTGTGCTTGGAAGCAAGAGCACATATATAGTCGAGTGTAGAGAAGATAAATGTCTTATCTCCAAGGTTCATATCAATCATTGGTAGGAACAATACTGATGATTGTCCAGGGTGGAGACAGTCCTTGTGTAGCAGGTGCATCACTCCTTGCCAATTTGGTAGTGTTTGCTTGAAGCGGAAGGACATCTCCCACAATACATCAATCTTATGATCAACAACATTCAAAAGTGGCAGAGACGTGAACTTAATGCTACGAAGAGTGTTCTTTGCGAAGCGGTAATCCTTGATCTCAATCTTCGTCTGATCAACTATGTTCAAGTCAGACATCTTTCTCCTCGGAATAGTATGACTGGTTCGTGTGCCTGGTGTTATAGCTGCTACCATCCCCATACCATGAAATGTTCCCTTTCCATCCAGGGTCACTATGTTGTGGTCAACGTTATCCGCGGCAAATAAAAGCATCATATCATGCATATCTTTGTCCTAATCTAAAACATCAGGAGCTACTGAAGAAGCGGCGTTTTGCTCAAACCTTTGCACTTTACTATATGAGGAGCAATAGCCAATGGCAGACAGACTGTCTATCAAAAACCTTGATCGAAAGTGATGGTGCATTTAAACCCCCAGCCCCATCATAAACATTAAAATACTTGGTGAACTTACCTCACTGACTGATTCACTTTGACAGAATGTCTGTTTCAACTACTTTATGATTTAACACTTTTACTTCATAGAAAGAAAGAAGAATCAAGATATCCTCTTTATTGTCTTGAAGATGCAAATACATGTGGGTGGATTCACACAACTCATTGTGGTCCTGAACAAACAGAATGAACTCATGATGTACTCCACATTTGGGTCCCACCTTCAGAAATGACTTGAAATTCTTTCAACTCATCAAATGTCTCCCTGCGCTATCAAATCTGGACTGGAACACACATAATAGAAATAAAGCATATTCTGACGTCATACATCACGTCATGACGTCACAGGTCACGTCCTGACGTCACGGATAACGTCCTGACGTTATTGAAGATGCCAAGAAAAGTTTCAAAACTTATGAGGGTGCCAAGATATTTAGTTTTAGTGATAATTTTCATTATTAAAATGATTAGGAACTATTAAATTACAGGCTTATGCCTAGTTTCTAGCGATTTCTTATATAGGCGGCCATCTTTTCTATGATGTCATATTTAAACCCTTTCTGGAGATCCGATTGATGCCAACTTTTAATATGTTCTTCTCCAAACCCCATAGTTGATAAAACTGCCAAAAAACCTTTTCTTGCAATTTTTTTGGGGTAAGGTCACTTTTTTTCATATTTTGACTCTACTATTACCCGTGTTTTAGGACTCGAGACCGGACTCGAACTCGGGTCGAATTTTTGCCGGACTCAGACTCTTATTCGTATGTGGATTCGAACACTTAGGATTCGGGTGAGGATGAGGACTTGGACATTAACGACGCGGAAAAACGGGACTCGGATGAGGATGAGGACAATGACTCATGCACACGATACTCGGGGATGGATGAGGACTCGGACACTAATGACTCAAGAAATCGGAACTCGGGTAAGGATGAGGACACTAAGGACTTGGGCAACCGGGACTCGGGTGAAGCTCAGACTAGGACTCATAAGGACTTTGGACAACCGGGACTCAGGTGAGGATGAGGACGCGGAAAATATTAGGAGTCGGACGACACTCGAGTGAGGATGAGGACGCGGAAACTCAGGACTCTGACAACCGGGACTCGGGTGAGGATGAGGACCCAGACACTAAGTACTCGGACAACCGGAACTCGGGTGAGGATGAGGACGTGAACACTAAGGACTCGAACATATGGGACTATTGTGAGGGTGAGGACGCGGGAACTATCCTTGGGCACACGGGACTCAGATACTAAGGACGGGACTTGAATGAAGATAAGAATGGAATGAGATAAAATCGCCACCTCACTACAACACTGTAATACTGACAATCTAACGGAATATATGAAACTACACCCATACAAATCTTCAACTTTTATAAGATTAAGATCATGTCTCGTGAAGTTTTGCGGCCTCGAACATAATTGTGACTTCTCAATGGCATTTGTACATGCTTTATTTTAATGTTCATAGCTTTACAATTATATTCCAATTCCATCCTCTACTGCTTTGATAAATACAACATACCTGACGAGGGAGCAGAGACGTCGCTACATGGGGTGTGGGGGTATTTTACCCTTAAACTTTACACCAGTTGGAAAAATGAACATGGCAGTTGGAAATTCAACTGTTCCTCTTCAGGCACCTTCACGAATCCACCAGTTGGAAACTAATGCATCTATGCCCCCAATCAGAAGACCCTAGCGACATCCCTGCTTTTGATTTCCGCCAACCTATTCTGCCATATGTATGCCTATAGTCTGACAGTTAAGAAGTGAGCAGGCGATTTGAACAAATGTTAATACGCGCGAAATGTGACTCTAAGATTAAATCTGGTCGGGATCCCATGGGAGGGGGTTGTTTGGGTCACTAGACATCAGTTACGCTAGTATATGATATGAGTACATGTGTATCACCAGGTCCGTTGGCTGCAATATCAATAGGTGACCAAAGTCGTCATTATAGGGAGAGTTATTATTATTATTATTATTATTTTTTTTTTTTTTTTTTTGGGGAATGTTTCACCCTCCAAACTGAACGCTAGTTGGAAACATCAATATGACAGTTGGAAACTCTACGCCCCCTCCCCCAACCCCAATCAGAGGGCCCTATGAAGGAGGGTCATGTGTACGCCGCACCAGAGCCCGCGTTAATTAGGCCAAGGGTGGAAGATAAACACATCAGTTATCTGGTTATATATATATATATATATATATATATATATATATATATATATATATATATATATATATATATATATATATATATATATATATATATATATATATATATATATATATATATATATATATATATATATATATATATATATATATATATATATATATATATATATATATATATATATATATATGATATATATTGATATATATATATATATATATTTATAAATATATATATATATATATATATATATATATATATATATATATATATATATATATATATATATATATATATATATATCTTTAATGGGACATTCCATTTATATCTTGACTAAATATCAAATCTAGATGTCAGAGAAAATTGAATATTATAATTACGAAGCTTGGAAAGAAAGCATTAGCTTACGCCCAGCAACAAAATAAAATGTCGACCCTTATAGTATTAGGGATCATGTTAGTATTATCGATGCCCCTGAAAGTCATCAAAATAGCATGACCCTACTTTATTTTTGGAAGGTAGCTGCTGTTTCCACGTCTTCTTCCCAACTCGATAAACTTTCTGGGCTGCAGTAGTTACTGATATCCCCTGTCCTGGGGGGTTATAGAGACGGCACTCAGGTTGACCGGCATCTGTCTTGCAAAAGCTTAGGGCATGACACGCAACATCCGGAGTGAAAATTCGTAGGTCAATTCTGGGATGAAGAAAATAAAGGAGGAAGTTGATAATGATCAGATGATTGTTTAGGCACATAACAGGGATAGCACACGAAAGTCACACGACTTATTTTCAGTGTGGTCCCAATGATGAATATTTGCCAGGATGGCCCGTGGATGAGCACGGGGTTTAACACCCTGCTCTTTGCGAGACTCCTACCATCGGGACCGACAGCTTTACGTCTCCTCCGAAGGACGGTGAGCGCCACCCAACCATTGGCCACTTTTTTACTTGGCCAAGGTGTTATTCAGAAGACAAACCTCTGCGCTTGATTTTAGCGTATATCGTTCTGAAAATCTGTGGAAAAATCGCTGGTCGACGTTGGACTCGAACCATGGGACCTTCAGCATGTCAGTCGTAGACTCAGCCGATTGAGTTACCTAGCCGTCTCCCTGATTTAAAAACAACGAAAAAAAAAAACATGTCAGATTTGACAAAGGGCAGTGGTGTAATAAGCAGATATGGGAGGGCAGAAGGATGTAACTTGGTCGGAAATGTTGAGAAACAAAACCGAAACATTTTTTAATCAATTAGTGTCCAATTTGAAGCGAAAGTTTGGTCCAGTCCATAAATTGCCGGTGACCATAACGGTAATGAAAATCGAAAATGTTTGCAGTCGGAATAGTGTTATACAGGCCTATCAATATTATTTGGGGAAAATCGGAACATTTTTGATCATGGTAAAAAAAAAAAAAAAAATTATTCCAAATTTATATCATGAATTGAACGTTTTCCTCTTATATGCCCCCTATAGCTCCCTTGAAAAAAAAAAAAAAACCCTTGCACAGTGTTGCAGATAGGAGGTTAAAATAGGGGCATTGTGGTGGGAAGTTTCTCGAGACCTGGGTTGGCTAAATAAAAATTTCATGAAAACATGTTTTATAGAATAATATAATTTTGCTACGTTGTCCTGAAAGGGACTTCATGCAGCCAGGAAGGTCGACCGAGTAAAATGGTCCAAATTTTTTGTAATTTTTATTCCATGCAAAAATTGTATTTTTTTGGCTCCTCAGCAAATTTTAGCATATGGACAGTTTAAGAACCACTATTCTAACACAATTGATTCTTTTCGTTATACGACGACCCCAAATCCATAAAGCTGACTACATCCCTGGGCTTCCAGGGCCACGTCAGCCCAGAGTTTTGAAGGGATATTTCGAAATAAATTGTAAAAGTGTTTAGAACGAAGTGGGCGTGTTGAATTTCTTTAAATTGACAATTATATGTAATTCTATGCTAAAAACTGCAAACTAGATTTTGGGAATCGTTATCTGCGTAATTAGTGATATCATGAGTGGGACAATGTAATGATTGCATTTTCGAAATTTATGATCAGTTATTATCTCTAGCTTTCTAAGCAGATTTTGAACTTTGGTATTGATTTTAATCACAAGTTTTTCTATCAAAGCAAAATTATTGATAACCGATAAAGAGAAATACAGAATCCCAGGGGTATAAATTCCAAAGGTTTTTGAATAAACAGTAAACAAATTGAAAAGTATTTTTCTAATCATATCGTCGATCAACGCTTATGTGTCTTAGAATTTAAAACTACAGCTAAAAGGAATGTTTATTTTACAGCCATGCATCAAGGCTGAAGGGTGACAGTTTTGTATAACCTATTTGCAGCCGCGCTAAGCAAGTTCTCAATCATAAATTTTACTTGTAGCGCTTTTTGAAACTTTTGTCATGAAAATTCCCCGAAAATTGAAGTAAGCTTCCCGAAAATATAGAAAACTTCTAGAAACTGAAAATTTCCCGATCAGCAACTTTTCATGGAAACTGAATTTACCAGTGGAATTTTTGCGCTTATAGAGCTAGGCTTTCAGGCTTGAAACAGTTATTTTCAAAATTTAAATATTTTTTAACATCGACACAAGTATGTATGTGTTAAGCGGGAGAATTTGATCAATATTGCATATTCTGAATAAATTCCTTAAGAAAGCGGAATGCAAAATTAGTATCATCTGATACATTCTACCCAAAATTTTGTTTGTTATTCTTTAATGGTGCAGTGGCTCAATGATTAAAGACTCATGCGCGTATTCGACAGGTACCGGGTTCAATTCCTATCGTGAGCACTGCATTGTGTCCTTAAGCAAGACACTTTCCTCTACTTGCTCCAGTCCACTCAGCTTTAAAATGAGTACCAGCATTGCTAGGGAGTTAACCTGCGATAGACCGGCGGTCCCGTCCAGGGGAAGGCATGTACTCTCATCGGCTTGCTTGAAACCGGGCATAAGCACCGGCCGTATGAGCTTAATGGCTCCGGTAGATTTAGCTTTAGCTTTAAATGGTGTTTTAGTTTTAATTGTTGAGTTAATATTCAAAGAAACGAACCTGGCATGCAGACATGCCTGATTATAATAGTTGGCTCAGTTTTAAACTTGCTTTGCTAAAAATACGTCATTTTTATCAATCTAGAGATCATAAGATAATATTCCAAAACATTTGTCACTGTCATTCATATATCTGGCTTTGTTCCTGGCGGGTTAAAAAGGAATTCCGACCGGGATAGGTATATATTCGTATTGGAGGAGGTTTTTTTCCATTTCCCATAAAAGGAACAAATAGAAGAAAATTTCCAAAACATTTAATTTTAAAGTCTTAATGAATTTTACAACCATTGGTAACTTGTGTAGAAATGACTGAATCAGACTAGAAGTGGCATCATCTTACTAGTGTACGCACCATAGATGTTTTGTACATTCCACTGATTTATAGTGGCTTAACCCATAGCGTGTGTACCATAGGTGTATAGAAACCGGTGGGCAAGGACGTGCCCACCCCCACTTTTTCAAAAAAATGAAAAAAGTGCCCCTTTTGAAAATGAAAAGAGCCCCTTAATTACTGTCAAAGGTGCAAGAACTGGTGGAATTTGCGCACACTTACAAAGATGTCCCCTTTCTAAATAAAGTTCTTTTTAATTACTAATCCAATGATGGAACTGGGCACGTTCCCTGACTTTTCTTTAAAGATAACAAACTTTTCCGTTCAACGAGAAGAGTGCCCTTCAATTGCCAAATGTTTCTCTTTTAAAAAGTCATGGATAGTATGCCTTGCTGTGTGTCGATTATTAATTTGATCTAAAGCCCTATGTCTGTCCCATATGTATGGGAATGGGGGTGTACCCATTGGAAAAGTTCCTCTTTTTAAAAATGAAGTGCCCCTTTTTACTTGTTTTGGGTTTACTAATTCTATCTACAGACTAGAGGGGGACATGTGTATTATGACTTGGGAAGTGCCCCCTAAGTGGTCGTGCCCCCATTTTTCGAAAGCTTCCTACACCCCTGGTGTATACAGCAGATTGCTAATCTTGTGAAATAATTCAAACAGTGAAAATAGTTTAGTTAATTTCCAAATGTTCACGTAGATGTGTTTAAAATTATCATGATCTGCAGCAGTCCAGCGTGTGACATCACCCTTGACAGCTTGAGGACAATCCCGGACATGAGCGGCTTGTCTGCGGAGGGGCAGCGAGTACTTTTTCCTCTCTCAAGTATTTGATAATTATTTTTTAGTATAGAATGCAAACATCCTTGAATACTTAAACACGTTTCCCAAATTAAAATGCCCGAACTAAGCGACTAAAATCTCTGATTAAAAAAGCTAACCATTTCCACACCAGTCAGCCAGTCATTTAAAACACACTTATGACGTATTTAACATGTTTAGAGAAACAGATTAGCGGTATTTGTCATACATGTTCGTCATGAAATCAAACTTCTAGTGACGTCACATCCTTATAAGACTTTCAGTATTTTTGTTGAAAAGTTCCTGAGATTTCGTACCAGCAACTATTGGATATATGTCAGCATATGCGTTACATAGATTGTTAAGAAAGTGAGGATGTGACGTCGTTCTTTCACAGAAGCCTTTAAGCACCAGTCATTCATTAACCTATGGCGTCTTTAAAAAAACAACTAAAATTTTGATAAGCAAAACAAACTAGAAAAGCAGTTTCTTTAAAGTTTTGTTTGGTTTTGCCAAATTTAAACATTTTTTACACACAATTAAAGGCCATCTATTGTGTGGCGGCGTACAATTTATTCCAAAACGATGCTGATTGGCCTATCATGTAAGTTTGTGTTTCGACCAATCAAAACACGGGAGTTGGATTTTATTTACTCGTACGTTAGAGACAACAACTGGCCTTTAAGGTCGACATTTCTAACCGCTCAACCAATTAGCAGATTAGTTAATAATCTCCGAGACGGAATACTTGAAGAAGCTTTTCAAAGCTGATTTTCGTGTTTTCCTCACTGACATAGGTGTAGGAACCGGGGACCTGAGGGAACATGGGCACTTTTATGAAAATGACAAAAGTGCCCCCTTCTGCCCTTTGAAAATGAAAAGTGCCTCAATTACTGTCAAAGGCGCAAGAACTGATAGAATGTGAGCACACGTTTTGAAAAATATTACAAAAGTGCCCCTTTCAAAATGAAATGCCCTTTTTACTTTACTTTATTATCTACAGACAGAGGGCGGATATATGCATATGACTTGGGAAGTGCCCCCTAAAAGGTTTTTCCCCCACCCCATTTTTCGAAAGCTTCCTACACCCCTGCTCACTCATACATATCAAACTGATAGATGTGATTCAATTAACCTGCAAGCATAATTTCATTGTCTGATTGCTGCCACATTGAATAATTTGAAATCGTCTCGTTTGGATGGGCGTTTGTGCAGGTACATCAAGATGCTATAAACCATAGTCAGGAAGAATGATACTTACAGTTCCTGAATCTCCGGTTCAATAACCTCTATAAAACCTTTGCATTCTTCCTGGAAACCAGCTGCCATAAAAAAATATATCAAGTTAGCCATAGTGCAATTAGCCATAAATATCATGCAAACATACAATATAGTTACACACTTATAATAAAGTGATGATGGAGACAGTGATTGGGGCGGGTCATACTTATTTTCCACAAAGTGGGATAAAGGGTAATGTTTTTCAAAAACTTCGTTATTTTTAAAAACAATCTGCCTGAAACTGTGGGTCCGGCAAGTCCCCAACCACATACCCCCATGCAGTCATGTGATAAACTACATAATTTTGACTTGAAAAATACATACTTGGATTGAAAATAAATTCTTGACAGCTTCAGTGATAATCAACTGGAAGTTAGGAAACGACCCATAATTTATAACGCAATCATATCAAAGAAAGCTTAAGGAAAACTGTGATTGTAATTTTTGGTGGGGCACTATAATGCCCCGCGCCTGCCTTGTGTACGTATAGTGATGTATGGCATGAGTTATATCTTAAAAGCTTGTGATCATGGAACGCATATATGCAGACATGGAACGCATGGGTGCAGAAATAGAACAAAATAATGCACGAAACTCTTTAATATAGTTGTAATGTCTTCCCACTCCTACATAATAGGTGGAAGACCCTGATCTTGAGTTTCATCGCTTCACAATTTCCTATACATATGTTTGATGATTTGTTAGAAAAATTATCTCATATAAAAAAAGGGCATTAAATGGAAATATAGGTACCTGGCAACAAATTACAAAATCGTTGCAAGCCTTTCACCACTGGCTCGTTATTTATCTCCCCGAGCTGTTCACCAAGACTCACGACCATGGTACACGCTGTAAGTACAAAAAATATACCATAAAACTATGAAAATTAAGGTAATATTTTTAAAATCTATTAAAATTTATCATAGTAGCAAAATTAAATCATTAAAATCATCTAACAATTGAGAAATTTACAGCGTTTTTAAATATTGGGCATCAAGTTACATATTTTATGCAAATTTTGTTATGTAATACAGGGCAATCTTAGTATTGCCCTTTGTAAATCCTTCAGTGTTTTAAATGTCTAGATATCATAATTCTACAAAGAAGTACAGTAAATTCTGACCCGAGGAAAAGTCTTTTTTTTGCTTTGCCCCCAATACAATTCTAGCAGGAATAGACTTTCCCATCAATTTTGGTGACTTAGATTTGGGAAAGAAATTTAAAGAATTACATTTTCAGTCCGAAAGCATGCCTATTAATAGAAACATGTACAGCACACGAGAATTTTGAAGTCACGCAGCCACATTGTTCAGATGTTGCAAAAAAAAGGCAAAGTTTCTAATTCATGTACTTGAAATATTAAAAAGCATTGGTTTGAAAAAAAACATTTAAATTATCAAAATGGCTGTTTCTCGCCTAGAAGCTTAGCTCTATTGTCTATTCTTTCTAATATTTCAAAAACGGCGTGGTGAACATATCAATTGAGAGTGCAAAAGTTTTAGCCATGACAGTAATGATGGCATTTTCATGAGTGTTCCCCTAGCAAAGATATATTTCCCAGACGTATTTCAAATTTCAGAGATGTAACATTGCATAAGGCTAACGTTAGGATGGCAAAGGATCATGGGAAATATCAGAAAATGGCGGCCAAAATCTTCCCATTAATAGGAACATATATGTTCCCATTAATAGGCATGCTACCGGACTGATATTGGTTTTGAGGAACCTGAGGCTATGCCATAACAAGTAGTCTGATTTCAGTCATTTCTACACAAATGATACCAAACTTTAAACTTAAATATCTCCTTAACAACGGAATAAGATTTGTTCTTTTGCAGTCCTCTTTCATATAAGATAAACATGCTTGACCACTAAACTAATCCTTTAATGCTCCTTCACCCAATATAGAAATAAATAAATATACCTTAACGTGGTAAATATTGTTAGTGGCTCCTTCATTAACACTTCTCACAATCAGTACCATGGAAAATCACCACTAGACATAACATGATAGGATGTTGGAATGAGACTAGGATAACCTAGCTTATGTAACTTTTCATTCCCTGAAGCAAACATGTAAAATGCCAGTTTTTGCTTTCCAGCTTTCTCACAACTAGTTTCTAAGTATAATTCAATACATAAGTTGTGGTTGGCTTCAAATATCAGCTATGCCCTACGCATTTGTCTAACGTGGAGACCATATATTCATTTTACCTGCACAGGGAGTTCCACCGTTGACGTCACTAAGTACTGGCAACACACATGTTCCCAGAAATAATACCCATACCATGGGTTTCATTGTAATTTCACCTGCCTTTCAGCTTTTTCAGCAACTCTAAAGAGGAAATTGAAAATGTAGGCAACGAGAAACACCAGAATAAAAGTCGGTGAAACAACACCACACTGTACCAATAGTATTTCTTATATTAATGACTTGATAGTTAAACAAACAAGACTCTTGGCGAAATCCAGGAACCGAAAATAAACCGGTTGCCGAGTATCATCTGTCGAAAACAGAACTAAGTCCATATTCTAATTTCAACAAATCTGGGATTCTAAAGGCGAGAAAAGTTTAGGCCAAAGTTCATTTAATATTGATTATGACAGATTAACACATCTTGTTCTTTATAACCAGGGGTGTAGGAATCTTCGAAATGTGTGTGTGTGTGTGTGTGTGTGTGTGAGAGGTGGGGGGGGGGGTACTTCCCACGTCATATGCATATGTCCCTCAGTCTGTGGATAGAATTAGTGAGTTTAAAACAACAAAGTAAAAGGAGCACTTAATTTTGAAAGGGGGCACTTTTGTAATGTTTTTTAACGTGTGTGCACATTCCACCAGTTATTCCACCTTTGACTAGTTGACGATAACTGAGGGGCGAGGGGGGATTGGAGGACCTGGTCCCCCGGTTTATACACCTATTACTTTAGGGCATGTCTAGATTTTAGTTGTTAGGGGGCAGGGGCTTAAGCCTTAACAACTTAAATACATATTAAAACGTTTAGCTCCATATTTTGGTCCTATTTTGAAGGTTTTTGGCAGTTTGGTTTTATAATTAGTTGTGGATTTTGGTTCAAAGGTAAAGATTTTTGGCCCTTAATTGTTAACAGTGTTCCAAAATTGATGATTATGGATCCACAACGGAAGGTTTTTGTTCCAAAATTTAAGTTTTTGTTATCCAAAATTGAAATTTTATGGTGCAAATTTGAAGTCAGTCGAAAATTAACGATTTCATTATTCTTTCGATTTATACGAATACAAAATGTCAACATCTCTGTTTATTTGATATTTTAGTGTTAATTATTTTGATGGTTTTGGCAGAAAAGGAAAAAAAATGGAGGGTAAGGTACTATTCAGCTATTTGGTGGGAGATAATGTCCTGTAACCTTCTCGGGAGTATAAGAGTTAGGCCTACTTAAACAGAAAAATGGGTTCTTATTTTGTCCCGTATTTAATTGGAACCATGCATTTCATCTCTATAACCCTTTTTTCTATGAGTGTACAGATACACTACTGCTTTAGTTGTGTTCCATCTGATGTTATTGGGATTTTAGGCGATGGCAGACCGGAGCAGTTAATTTTTTAGCATAGGCAGATAGGGGGCCTACTAACTTGGCGACAAGGATTTTCGTCTTGGTTTAATAAAATGGCTGCTCCTATATACAGTTGTAGAATAAAAGTTTTTAAAACATTCAACATCATATGAAATAAAGTTTATCATGTCAGAAACTCCTTTAATTTTAAAGTTGCTCAAATTTACCTTAAGGGGTGGGGTGATTGTGGTCGCCCAGTGGAATTTTCTCAAAACATTAACTGGATCAAGGAGGGGGAGGGGTAACTGCCGCGTCTAGTGGCGTGGTGGGTCATGTTTTACTGGGAGGCAAGGGAATTTTGGCGCTTCTCCCCCCGAAAAATGCTCATCATAAGAGGCACATAGAATTAATTGGCATGAACCGTTTAGAAAATTGCTTAAAATCAGTGTTTCGAATCTAGGAACCGTGAAAGTCCTGGAAGGGGTCCGGGGGCGAGCCTCTGGAAGCGCTGCTTTGGTAGATTTTCCCAAAAATTGAAGAAAATTTCCCTAATATTGAAGAAAAATGTCGGAAAATGAATGAAATTTCCTGAAGATGAAGGAAATCTTCCGTAAATGAACGAAATTTTCCACAAATTGAAAAAAAACTTTCCAACAATTTAAGGGAACTTCCCAAAAATTGACGAAAACTGCCCAATTATTGAAGAAAATATCCCAAAAATTTCAACAAAATAAAGAAATTACCCCAAAAAGGAAGAAAGTTTTACACACGAAAATGGAAGCAAATTTTATGAAAATGAAGGAAATTTTCTGAAAACGAATTTTTTTCTCTCCAAAATTTGAAAAAAAACTGCACAAATTGTAAACAAATATTACGAAAATTTCTGCAAAATGAAGAAATTTCCCAAAAATTGAAGAAACTTTCTCAAATATTGAAGTAAATTTCCCGAAAATGAAGGAAACTTCCTCAAAATTGAAGAAATTTTCTGCAAATTTTAGGAAATTTTCCAAAATAACAAGAAAACTTCCCAAATATTAAAGAAAATATCCCGAAAATGTAAGAAATTTGATGAAAATGGAAGCAAATTTCACGAAAACGAAGGAAACTTTCTGTGAAACTTGGAGGAGTCCCACAAAGTCGAAGGAGATTTTCATGAAATTGCAGATTTCCCGATGAAAATAAATTTGTAACACGTTCATTTTTGAAAGGGTGGAAAGGGGTAGGGGGAGATTAAAATCGTGTCAATCTAGGCATGCTATAGAGTCGCCGTCGTGAAGCCCTGGTGGGAACCCAAGGTTTGGCAGGAAGCCCCACTACGTTTGTCATGGTATTAATAGCAGAAAAGGCCTTTAAAATGTGTCACATCTATTGGGCGAAGATGCACGTAGGGGCACTGGGGCGAAACCCCAGGAATTCCTGCATTTCTCGCAATTTTCAGAGCAGCAAATTGCTTAATATTGTGTGAAATCCAGGGTCGACGTCGTAGGCGTAGAGGGGAAAAGCCCCAGGAAGCTATTAGCGTTTTTGGCGTGATTTAGTTAGCAGAAAACTGCTCAAATTCGTAATAGGAATATTATTTTGGAACGAATGTTCAAATGCAGGATCCCATTGACTTCAATATGTGTCTTTAGTTGGGGTCTAGGAATGGTTTTCATGTTTCTGATGTAAGAATAAAGCTTTGAGATTTTTTTTTATTTACGTTGAGAATA
>JAIGNY010003632.1:480000-490000 GCA_020152595.1 Chiridota heheva | reverse complement strand
TATTATATTATATAGGAAACAGCCAATAAGCGACCCGTTTTAGACATGAAATTGAATTGTTACAATGTAAGAATTTGATTGTTACGACGTAAGAATTGTTTTGTTTTTTCGGCGTAACATTAGGAGACGTTATGACCAGCATGGCCAACCATAGACGGGATCTCGTCCCAACAAACATGTTTAAAGATCCAAGAAAATCAAAGGATAGAAAAACAGGCGATGTGAACGTATTCACAGGGCTTTCATGAAGAATTGGTGGGTCAGTTGATGAAAAAATGGCTTTGGCAGGCAGTTAATCCTTACAGCAGAAGCGACGCCACCGGGTGGGGTAAAGATGTTAGGGGGAGAGTTCGAGAGAAACAGATCCATATTTTTCAATAATAAGAAAATAATGGACAAAAATGGAATAAAAGTACATTTGTCCTCGTCAGGCCCTCGTGTAAAATCTACAGGTTATAAAGAAATTTAAAAAGTTATACTTTTGTTATATATTCGACCTATGCTCTTATGTTGTTATGGCTGAAAGGTGTAAAAGGTCATTGAACTTTCGATTGATTACAGTGCAGGGGTCATAATTGAAAAAAATGCCCCAATGCTATTAAATAGCATATCAATTACTCAGCTGAGGTATAGTAAAAGGTATAGTTTGTTATATGTTAGAAATATGTTGCTATGGCTGGAAACAATAGCCTAAATGTCATAACTTCCAATTGGTCACTGCAGGTGTCAAAACTGAAAAATAAGACAATCTTAACAAAAAATATATAAAATTACTCGGCTGGTCATAAAGAACCCAAAAGGGTATACTTTGTTATATTTTGAACATTGCTTGTGTTGCTATGGCTGGAAAATAGCTTGTATATAAATGTCATTGAACCGTCGATTGGTCACTGCATGGGTCAAAAGTTAGTACATAGTCTGCTCCAGTCTTTTCAAAAAGCATACCAAATGAATCGTATGGACATGACAGTTAATACCGTACAGCATATATTTTGCCATATCCAGTTGTTGGAGTAGGCATATACCTGTATACGCACCTTCCTCCCTACAAGATACGGCACTGGACTTGGCAATCGTATATTTTGTGAATCATGACGTATTGAAAACGATGGTAACACTGATTTAAATTCAAGGCTTTGGGAATGGCTGTTCCCTGTTGGCAAATCCATACATAATAAAACAAATTTTAAAAAGATGGGCAGTGATATGCCGATCTGCCGATAGTGAGGGAGGGGAAATTTCAAAATTATTGTCCCTAGCAAAAACGGGGGCAAAGATTCGTAAAAAGTGGAGAAAATGCTTTCCTTTTCTCAGTAATCCCGCCTATCTTGAAACTGTTTTTTGTTGTTGTTTTTTCCCCTTTATATACAGTATGCTGTTTTCATTGATGGCGAAAACACAGGGGCAACTTTCTCATTGCCATGGAGTAAGGCGGCTGACGGGGCAGGAGGTTCCCCTTCAAAAGTTATATGAAATTACTCAGGTCTTTCAAAATAGGCAGGGGTGTAGGAAGCTTTCGAAAAGTGGGGGAGGGGAGCGACCTCTTATAGGGAACTTTTCAAGTCATCCCATCCCAATCTATAGATAGAATAGGTGAGCCCATAAAACAAAGTAAAGTAAAAGGGGCACTTCATAGGACACTTTTCTAATGGGGGACACATTCCTCCCGTACACGGGAGACTGACAAAAGTCGCCAGTTTCCTACAATTGGGACAGCCTGAATTATTGAGGGGCTCTTTTCTTTTTCAAACGAGGCACTTTTGTAATTTTTCGGAAAAGTGGAGGGGGAGGGGCACGTTTCCCCAGTGCCCCCTCCTCCGGTTCCTACACCTATGAGATTATCTAGGTCAAGGATATATTTGTTCATAGTTTAAAACATACCTTTGCATGGCATGTAGTACTTTACCTAAACTAAAGACTCAGATCCTATCAGGCATATCAGGGGCGTTGGGAAGCCTCTCCTATGAACGAACCAACATTACACTAAAAATGCAATCAATTGGGAGCGGGATTGGGAAATCTTCAATTTTCGGGAATTATCTTCATGTTAAGGACATTTTGGGGACATTTTCCTCCTTTTCAGGCACTGAATTTTCTTAAATTTTCAGAATTTGTTTAAATTTTCGCGAAATTTCCTTCACTTTCAGAAATTTGTCAATTTTTGGAAAATTTTCTTCAACTTTCGTTCAATGTTGCCAAATTTTACCAAAATTTCCAATACTTTTACCGAAACTTTGAATAAAACTCAAACAAATACGTACGTTTACAAAATACGGGTCACTATCTCCTAAAAGGTAACGAATAAAAGGTAACGCCCTCAACAAGGACAAGATCAAGGCTCGGAAAAATGGCAGCTTCCTTGGCCATAATCCGTGCCCGTTTTTCGCACGGATTACTACGTCTTCCATTTAAGGTACATTTTCCTATTTTCTCATATCAAATAGGAATCACTTTATTACCAAACAAATAGAGTAGTAACATAGTGCTTTCTAGTTGCACAATTTGGGCTTGTTTTTGCTGGCTGCAATCTCGTGAGCCTAACGTTACTGTCGGTACGTGTGCCTAGGCCTAGGCTAGTATCACATTCACAGTAGACCTAGATTTGTGCACACTACAGACTAACGTAACTTTGGTGTCAACTATTTCACACAAGCCAAAAGTAAAGAAAAGACGCCATCGGACGGCTCTGTTTCTTGATTTAGAATAGGTTAGATGTCGTGACCACTTTTCTATAGGCTAAATGAGATTGTACACAAAATTGTTTTCTGTCCATGTCAACTGTGAAAGGTCGAAGGTGAATTTGTATTTTACTGTTCAGGTAACGTCATCACATGACAGCTTTGCATGTGTACAGTAACTAGAAATCTGGTTGCAAACAATTTTGGGTGAACCTAGCCTACTGTAATTTAGTACTACAACTTGATAAGATTGGAACATAAAGTTTAGCAACAGTTTCAGGGAGATAAAATTAGGCCTGAATCTCAGTATTTTAAGGCAAACTGAAGAGTACTTTTTAGAGTACCAAATACTATAATTTTAGTTAAAAATGTTCAGTGTAAGTAAGTTTGTGAAGCTGCAATTAAAATGTACAGCAGAGCATTTCTGCAGGCATCACTATTTGTTGGTGTGTTTTCACTGTGTTCAGCCATTTCCGTAAAACATAATGAAACAGACAAAGATTCTTCACTGAATTTTCTTGTTTTGGCGGACTGGGGAGGACAGCCTGACAATCCTTTTACAACACCAGATGAAGTACTTGTTGGAAAGCAGATGGGACTTATTGCCAAAATCACCAATGCAAAATTTGTTTTAGCCCTAGGGGACAACTTTTATTTTGATGGGGTTAAAGATGCCAGTGACCCTAGATTCAAATACACATTTGAAAATGTTTTCACTGCGGATTCACTTCAGATCCCTTGGTATGTCATAGCTGGAAACCATGACCATCATGGCAACATCTCTGGCCAGATTGCATATTCTTCTATTTCAAAGCGTTGGAACTTTCCTTCAGAGTATTATTCAATCAATTTTACGATTCCAGGAACCAACAAAACAGTTGCGTTTGTTATGATTGATACAGTTCTTCTCTGTGGAGTGACATACGACTACCTTTCAGATCCACCGTTTGGGCCTGTGGATGTCGCTGATGCAGAGAAACAGTGGAAATGGATAGAAGCTCAGCTACAAGCATTGGTAAAATTTGACTATGTATTTGTTGCGGGTCATTATCCAGTGTGGTCTATCGCAGAACATGGACCAACCGCATGTCTCGTTAATAGATTGAGAGATATGCTAATCAAATATAACGTTAATGCCTACTTATGCGGACACGACCACAATCTTCAGCATGTGCGAGAAACCAACGTCACTGTTGATTATCTTGTAATTGGAGCAGCCCACTTTGTTGATCCATCGCTTGCACATAAAGATGACATTCCAGATGACTGGGTGAGGTTTCATAATGGTGACCCATCAAGCATGGGCGGATTTGCCTACTTTGAAGCTAGTGGTGATCAGATATCTGTGACGTATGCAAATGGAGCGCTGGGAAAGATTTGTATCACCTCAAGATACTGCCTAGAAAAATGTAATTAAAGATATAGGCAGAATTGTGATATAATAGTGATGTATTTAGATCATACATTTATCAAAATTATTTAACCTTAAACATGTCTACATGAAATGTATGGCAGTTCATACAGTACTACATTTGTTAAATATATCTGAATTCAAAGCTGTTAGTCTTTTGTACCTGCTAAATTACCAAGTGCCGCCACTTAAAAAGTATTTTTTTATAAATAATTTCCAATTTCAATATCTCTCAAAAACATGTATAGTATATTCTTCAATATTATGCAGTTTATCTTTAAATGGAAGATTATGATTTTGTTGAAAATCTAGTCACTTCATTGTTTATTTAATACTACACACTTTTTCAAGCAAATTTTACAAGTATTACCCGCTTCTGGAGATCACATTTTCTATCAGAGAGCTGTCGAAACATGTGTCATTAGCAGTGTCATTGTAGTCACTTTATTAGGGGTAGAGGACATGGGTACTGATCAAATAAGTATGATTGGAGGATTGTGTGTGCATACTAATTAGCGTATTTGCATAACAATGAAAATATTTGTCATGTTAAAGTTAAGGTTAAAGTTTTTGGTTAAAGTTTTCATAACTTAAGTTATGAATGCTGTACATTCATGTAACTTGGCATAGGGGTACTGTACAAGTGATCATGAATAGGGGTTGTGTGTGCATACTAATTAGCTTATTTGCATAGCATTGAAAATATATCGTTGGGGATTTTGTTTGCATAAATGATCATATATGTGAAGAGCATTGTCTACACTTGATGTTGAGGTGAAGTGCGCATATTAATTAGTGCTGTCACGACATGGCTTTATTACATATCGGTTATTGTAGAGAAGAATATCGCGATATATTGTAGTATAGCGATACTTTTTAAGAAAACAGGCTCAAGACACAAATTGTTAATATCACTAACGTTAGATGATCATGGAGTTACAATTTACTCCATGATATGATGAACGCACGCAAAAATGATTTGCAGATCTAGCAGACGACATACTTGCGTGACTATTACGTTCATTATGCATCACGCACGTGTTTGGTAATTCAGCCAACGTGACCATGAATCATCAAGTGAAAACCTGAGTGGTACATTCTGGACCAATTTTTCGTTCTTTTTGGCAGCTTACATCAGCGCGTGCCAGTGTGTGGTGATGGAGCACTTTTTTATTAGTAGTTTTTATGTTTCACGATTATTTTGTACATTTCTAATGGCTTAAACTTGACTTTTAGATTTACAGTAGTACTGTAATGTTAGAATTGTAACGTACGAAGTAGCCTAGCCTAGTTGCGCAAATTTTTTTTAGTTGAGTATTAGTTTTTGATATCGCTATATGTCGCGAGAGACATAATTTATGTCATGGGAAAAAGATATCGCGATATCGCGATAATCGATATCGCGATAATCGATATGTCACGACAGCACTAATATTAATTAGCTTATTTGCATAACAATAGACTCGTACAAAATGTTTAACATTCATGAGCGCATAAGTTATGTATTTTTAAGAAAGTTTATTTCATTTTTTCAGTATTAAAATTATTTTCCCTTAATTTTTCTTCAGGTGGTATATCATAAATATTATTCCTAGATTCAGTTTTACTACTTTTTTGTCATATTCCATGGTCTTTAAGCCACAAAATCACAGGACAAAATATGATAGAATACATAAAGACTTTGAGGAATCTGAGGCTATGACATCACAACTAGTCTGATTTCAGTCGTTTCTACACAAATGATACACCAATAAGTGATACACCAAATAAGTAGAACATCAATGATGTAGTAGCTCAACATATATTTTTTTTGGGTGGGAATAATCTATTTAAAGGATTAGTTCAGTGGTCAAGCAAGTATATCTGATATGAAAGAGGACTTACAACAACAACAAAATAGTGAGAAAAACAAAATCTTATTGGTGTATTCAAAAAAATCTTATTGGTGTATCTTATAATAGTTTATAATTTAGAGTATTACTGTAAACCCCACCTAAAGAAAGTCCGAGGAAAATAATTTAAAACTGAAAAAAACTATAGGATGTCCAAGTTATTTGTATTTTTCAGTATCATTCATTGACCTTGTTGAGTTGCAGAATTTGATTTTGATAATCGCTTTGTCATTGGACCCAACAATAGCTGATATCCAAATATTTATACCATGGTTCTCTAAAATATTTCCTTATCATTTTCACAAAGGTGTAAATATGAGAGTATATGGAAACAGTTGGGAGAGAGGGTCTGTGAATTGTATTCTAGTATGAAATATTGTATTCTACAAGTTGAGCAGACTACCATGCCTCCAGGATCTCCAAAATATAAAGAAACTTGAAATTTCTAATAGAGGGATTTTATCACAGGACTTATTAATTTAAATAGTGAAAACATTAAATAAACTTTCTTTAAAATATATTAACAATTGTTAAGAATGTGATGATAGTTTCTATGCAGATAAGACAGAACTTTAAACTTGGACATCCCTTCATGGGATAACATTTTTGAATGCTTTCTTCACCAGTTTTTTTTTTTTTTTTTTTTTTTGAAGTCCTCTTTCATAGAAGATGGACATGCTTGACCACTAAACTAATCCTTTAATTGAAAGATACTGTACATTTCATTGTAAGACAATATCTTGAAGTCCTCTTTTAAGTTAGATGGACATGCTTGACCACTGAACTAATCCTTTAAACTTGAATATCTCCTTAACAGAATACAAATTTTGAATGCTTTCTGCACCATTTTGTTTCTTTTGAAGTCCTCTTCAATATAAGATGGACATGCTTCACCCCTGAATTTATCCTTTAAGTAACCATAATCAGCATGAGAAAAAAGTAAAATAGTTCTTAAGAGTATGTATTTGTGAACAAAAGGTACTGTAGGAGTGCTTAAAATGAAAAGGGGGCGGGGTGGAGCACCCCTCTGAAATAACGAACCTAGTGGCCTGATGGCTGCTCTGAGGTTTGTTTAGACACTGTGAGGTGAAAAGTGCACACATTTTCACAGCAATCAAGATTCTTCCTATAGAATGAAAGAGGGCCATCTATCCCACTGATGATGTATAGTACATTATAGTCTAAAGATCACCCATACTGTACATGCAAGAAGGGTGATATGTCCCCTAGTAATTAGGGGTTAATTAATTAACAGTACAATGAGCCGAAAAAAAGAAGAAAAAAACCCTTGTTTCTTTCAAATTGCCATTCTAGAGTCATGCTTGCAGTACTATTGCTTATATTTCATTAAGCCATTCAATGTTGTATTCTGAATTAGCCATGCTTGAAATTAGCCATGTTAAAGTCGAATTTAAGTTTTAGCTATGTTTGGGAAACTTATTTTGAACTTCTTTTGAAATCAAAAACGAATGTAAGTAGCATTTCAAAGTCTTTCAAAGCAAACAAACAATGTTTGTAGTGTGATTGTTTATCATATTGTGACCATGTCTGCAGTGTGAACACTAGACTTAATTTTTTTTTTTTTTTTTAGGGGGGGGATTTTCCCCTTATGTATTTTTTGAGGGTTTTTTTTGGAGGTGATTTCTTTTTGAAAAAAATATAAAAAACCCACCTTAATGTGAATACTGCATGTCTGCCAAGAAGACCTGAAAAAGTGTATTTTCGTGTGAATGATATACTGTATGTACAGTAGCAATAGGCAGCGAATGAATTTGAAAAGGCAATTTAAATTATAAAAGAGAATGAGGTAAATATAATAATACATTTGATCTATGCACATGATGTTTATAAGAACATTAAATTATTAAAGGGAATTTGAAATTAAATCATATAAATGTATTGGGATAATTTGAATATTCTATGGTGTTGCTGGCACTGCTGCTAAGTTCATGAATTTTGAAGTACAGAAATGTTATTTCAGAGTTGTTAAAATATTTGTTTTGCAAAGTATGCATTTGTTAATAATACATCAAATGATTTTGGATCTGTGTCTTATATTGATGATTTTGTTTTGTCCATCTAAAATACATTAATTTATACTATATCTTTTAATTTCCTATGGGGAAAGCCAGCATTGCCTGACATTTTTTTAAGACTGAAGATACCTCTTTTTTAGTTGGAAAGCTCAGACTTTTTCAAGGTAGGATGGGAATAATAAAGCTTCCATGATTGGTATTTTTACTGGTAAGAAAGAAAACTTATCAACAGTATGTGTGTGCACTCAATGCTTTGTAAGATTCTCTTGAAATCAAAACATACCAGGAAGTTCTTTGAAACATCTGCTTCATTTTATTGTTTGATTTTCAATGCACACCTTTACAAACATGAAAGAAAATGTACAGTATTTTAGGTCTTCTAACTTCAAACCATTGGATTGATCCAGAAAGGGCTAACTTCAAACCCCTGGATTGATCCAGAAAGGGCTAACTTTAATACCTAGATTGATATAGAAAGGGCTAACTCCAAACCTCTGGATTGATCCAGGTAGGGCTAACTTCGAACCCCTAGATGGATCCAGAAAGGGCTAACTTCAAACCCCTAAATTGATTCAGAAAGGGGAAGGGTGTCACTAACTGAAGAGGCATTAATAGTATAAGGCATCATGGGCAATTTGAGGGCAGGTTTGAGGGCACTTGTTCATCAGATGTCAAAAAAACAATACAAGTTTTTGATACTGAATACCATATAAGGACATACTAAATAAAAACTTTATTTAAAAATGGGTTATGTGTGAAAGATTTTTAAGTGTTTCATAATTGTTCATGTGACCTCAGAAAAGGAAATTGTCTAAAGTCACTATTGTTGGCTGCTTTCTGCTTTCATATGATTTCAGTCATTTGGGACATACAGTTAGTACTGTAATTACTACAAATATTGTTGTGGCCATGCTGTTGTTTTATTCCAAGAGAGCATAGGAATTATTTCCATGACTTTTAGGAAGTTATAATCTGATTTTTAAGATATAGAACACTCAGTCTTATAGTATGATCTCTGTTAGTATTTTTGAAATTATAGATACCAGACCTCTGTGGTCTAGTGGGACGCATCGGCTGGGCATGCTAGAGGTTCGATCATGAGGAAGAGGGTGGAGGGGGGGGGGGAGGGGAGGCAAATAAATTGATATCAAACTTATCATCTATCTGTCATGGCTATACACATGCATTACTGAGTTATCAACGAGAAACATGCGGTTGCACCTCCCCCTCTCCCCCTTTCCCCCTTCCCCTTCCCTCTTTCCCCCTTCCCCCCTTCCCTTTCCCCCTTCCCTTCCCCCTTCCCTTTCCCCCTTCCCCTTCCCCTTCCCCCCCTCCCCGAAAAAAATAAATCCAAATGGAAATAAAAAGGACTGACCTTTTTAATGAGTAGTCGTTGACAGTAATTTCGATCATTTTTGATATGATTTAACATTTTTACTTAACTGATATATCAATCGATCGAATACAATATTTAGACGTTTTTAGACACCTCCAGTCCAGCAAAAGGCATAACTTCCAGGGGCATTGCCTGAATGCGCAAAGAGATACACCTGGCAGATCTGCCCCTCCCCCCATACAAAAACCTCCCTACGCCCTTGTTTGTTTAGATGGAATTATTGTAGTAAATGCAGGGGAGGTGTTGGTGGACTCGGGCTGGGGTTAGATTTGGGATTTCATTGTGAGGGGTAATTTTGTGCAGCAACTTGAAGGTGGGTGTATTTTGATAGCCATCATTTGTCGCCAGCATCAAGATTAATAGTTGAAAATAAAGATAAAAATCATTTTTGAATTGGAAAAAAAGAAATATAAAGAAATATACCAATGTTTTAAATATATATGTATTAGAGCTGTGAACGTTTAGGGATTTTAGTAAACGTGTACACGCCCAAAAAAGCGAGCGTGTATCGTGTACACGAGTTTAGTACCGTAATTTTCAAAAATACCCAAAATTGCTCCAAAACTACGGGGCGAAGTAAAAAAAAT